>JAAAKE020120084.1:0-12601 GCA_010014785.2 Anisolabis maritima | reverse complement strand
ATTAAAATAAAAATATCTAAAGAAAGATGGAAAAAAAAGGGACCCATAGCCATCATCGAGGATGTTGGGCTGTTGATGGTGATGTTGCTGTTGCTGTTGCTGCTGCGGCGGGTCTTGGCCGGCTGTCGCTGCTGCAGCTGCAGCTGTAGCTGTCGTGGCGGCGGTGTTATCTTCGCGGGTTGGGCACAACACACTCAGCTCCATGGCTGCTGCTGCTGCCCGATGTTTAGTGTTGCTGCATAGGCCATTTGGTTTGTGTCAAGTTCCCCATGGTCGTTTGGGGGCTTAGGCCACAACAGACATAGCAGTTCTCGCCCTGACAGGAGATCAGACGCAACTGAGCGAAGAATAAAAGCGACTCTCGCAGCCGGCGAATTTAGGTGACGGCACGCAAGCGCCAAAATACTTCTCTCTCCTCCCTCCTTCATTCTCTCCTCTCTCTCTCTCTCTCTCTCTCTTCCCTTTAGTTGATCACTTAATTAATACCAATCAATTAAAAGGACCTTCGGATAAAATATCCCAAAAATTTATTCAATATCAGGTATTTTAAGTATTTATTATTTAAAAAGGATGATGGCTCATCAGCCGAAAATGAGACGTCATAGGGTCACGTTTTTTGTCCCATCTTTAGTCAATATTGAGTGTAATATCTATGGCTGAAGATTAATCGTTGATATGGGTCACAATAAAACATGATTTAATCATTTAATTTTAATTCGCCATCGCGGAGAGATCACTCTCCAATTACTTTTGGAATAGTTCAGAAGATGTTTTTCAACCCTCGAGTGGAATTTTTGCCAGTCCGCAAAAAAAGTTAATCATCTTGTTCTTAAACAATCAAGGTGATCGCCCCCCCCCCCCCCTCTCAAAAAAAAAGTTAAAATTTCTCCTAAACATGGAAATAATTAAAAAATATAAAATTCATTGAGAGAGGTGAATTTGTCGCATCAAAAAAATTTTCTCACCCCCCCCCCCCCCCCCATTGTTCTCCGAAAAAATTAAATTTTTATAAAAAACTTTTTGACTTTTATGAATCTTCTGACCCGATCCTACAACTAAGAAGAGATTTCTGAGCTCCATTAAGGTGTACTGAATCAAATTAAAATCGACCTTATTTGTATTTTTCTAATAATTTTTTTCAAGTTGTTTATCGCATTGTCATAGAATTATTAAGTACATGGAGCTAGTTACGCAAGAATTTCAATCTGTTGTTTATCTATTTCTATTCGTAAAATTATTCTTCAATTTTGGTATTAATTATAGTCATTATGAATTATCTGGATGAATACACCGAGTCGAAAAGGACTAGCAGTTGTTGCACACTTGGCTAGAGAAATGTCCCCTTCAGTCTAAGACACTGCAATAAAAATAAAAATAAAACACCTAATTGCTCGAAAAATTCTGTAAAAAAAGGTAAAACTGGGAAAAAAATATTGTATAATTTATATAGTCTCGTAACGCAATGGCGGATTCTGATCCCATAAAAATTTCTGGATATATTTACTAGGAGCCGTATCAGAGTATAAGGATCACATTGTTAATTTTTGTTCTTCAGAAAACTATCTATATTTCAACATATGTGAGTGAGAGATAATGGTTTTTTTTAGCACTTCCCGGATTTGAACAGGGACCATCCACTTTCGCTGTGGATTTGCTCCCGATTCATCAAGACTCCCGGCCCAGTGAAAACATCATCTCGCGGCGCCAATATATAAGAGAGAAATAGAGTATACAAGCAAGTATACACCTTTCTTTTCTCATTTATCTTAACGATATATTGACCTATAGCCCTTTGAGACATTGTTTCCAAAACAAACTTTTATTATTCGGTATCTATATTTTATTTAATCCTATTACTAAAGTAGGCATAATTCAAAATATTTTCTCTAAATTTAATAATTAAATAAAAGAATCAAGAAAAAGTAAAAAATGCAGTCAATAAAATACACTTCGGAGTTATAAGTAATTAAACAAATTCTCGAACCCTTCAATACTTATTATTATTATTAAACGGGAAGAATTATTCCTTTGGCAAAATTTAATAAAAGGTAAAATTTTCTCTCTTTGAATCGAGAGATTAACTTTTGGTTTGAAGCATGAATGGGAAGCTAAGCTAGGGACCTGTGGCGGTTTAGAGGTGTGAATTTGATCAAATTTCGCCTCTATTCTTCAGCTATTTAACTTAACTGAAATCTTAACTCATAAGTGATGCTTAGTTTATCGACTAAAACACCCGGGAGAACGTAAATTTAACTCGCGCATTTTTTTTCGATTTACGAGTATTACAAATAAACAAATGAAAAAATCTGGTGTGACGCTCCTCACACAACTTTCTCTTACAAAAATTAAGGAAAGATGTCTGATGTGCTTTCACATCAGATTTTTTACAGCGGGCCTCCTTGGTAGCTGATTCACAATTTTATTTAGGTTTTATTTTTTGTGAATTTCGATGTGTGTATTAATCAATTATCAATATTATAACAAAAATTTAATTAAATTAATTAAATTGGCAATTAAATTTATTTTTTATATTGATAGGCTTCAAAGCCAATGGTTGAGGGTTCGGATCCCAGGACCAATAAACCAATTGGATAACAATTGGTATAAATAAATATGCCTCGATAACAAGCATCGTAAATAATATTATATTTGTAATGGTTTAAAAGTCTATATGACCTCACATACCGAGAGACTTAAAGAATAAAAAAAAATTTATTTTATTTATATAGGAATTAAAAATATTTATAATTTGTTACCATGGCAACCAGTTGGCCTATCTTTTCTATGGGATTATTAAAATCCTAAATAGAAGCTCCCACACTATTTTGAGGTGGAAAATAATTAATGCATCTTAAAGACAATCCTATTTATTATTATAATTATAAGAAGTAGTATTTTACTAATATTTTTTAATTTTTATTATAAAGCTTAGTAACTTCATCAGTATAGAGTAGGAAAGAGACATGCGCAGTAGATTAAAAGTGCGGCAAATATGCTATTTTCTACTTGGCTTGTTTGAAACAGTTGGTGGTTTTTCAAGATACACCTTTTAGACTGTAAAACACTAGTCAACACAAAATAATTTGCGAGATGAGTTTGTATTTGATTGGGCATATTTCTTGTCCTCTGGACTTGAACCAGGATTTTTCCCTTTCGAGACGAAGTTGTTACCTTTATATCATGACGCATTATTCAACAAAGATTTTTTTTTATTGAAATCATCGTTATTTCAAGGAATTTAAAAAACTAATATAAAATTTTTAAGTTTTAAAGTTTGAAGAAGAAAAATTATTTCTCTATCAAATATATATCTTACTTTTCGCATCGCCATCTAGCAAGCGGGTTTGGAAGGCCAGTGGTTCGGTTCCCGCCCTGAAAGACAATATTTATTTATATTAAATTGGCTACCAATAAATAAATAAGGACGGAGTCTAAATGGCCTAAGCAAGATGGCAAAAATGACCTAAAAAAGTACTATTTGAAGCTCTCATAGTATCAGACCCAAACTAGAGACGAACAGGCCGGGCCTATCCTAGTATTTTTGGCGCCCTTGCTCTTTTGTAAATAAATTATAATTTGATATTCTCATCGCATTTCTATTTCTTTCTCTTTCTGTATGCATTCAGTTATTATATATATACAAATTTCATAAAGCGTTTTTAATTATACAAAAAATGAATGTAGAGTAGATGATAAGAAGTGCTGATTGGTTCCTAGCAAAGAAATTAAATAAAGATCTTTAATTTTTAATTGTCAACGTTGCATATGAGAAGCCCAAAGCAAGCAAATGAAAAAAATATACATGCTCATGGAACAAATTATTATTATATTATTACACTTTAATAATATAAATATAAAATACCCGACGAACAATTAACTTTTGCCCTGATGAAAGACACGATTTGTGTCTGAAATGTTGACAATAAAAAATTAAAGAAGATCTTTATTTAATTTCCTTGGCTTCATCCTCATCTTGCTAGACATTTGTATATAGCGTTATAATATATCTCTCTCGCTCTCAAGCGAGCGATCAGCTAACACCTCAACCAGAGTTGGCAGATTGAGGCCCCGGAATCGACCCAAGCCAACTAACGCGCTAACCATCATCACACCATCAAACCAGCCATTTCCTATAACCCAGAGGCAAACACAAGCCTCGGAGACATTCACAAACATTCCGTCTCGACAAGTAGGCAGTTTGAAGCCTCAAAGTCAACCCAAACAGAACACTAACAGCACAACACCCAACCAAACTCGTCCTAGATCTCAGAGACAAATCCAAACCTCGGAGACATCCAACGACCAAATTTGGGGACCAGCAAGATTGTGACCCCGAAAATAAACCATCACTTCCTAACCCATCACTCTTGAAAATGGCTCCAAAAGGAGAGCCGAAACGTCGAGTTAATCTCAAAATCAACGCGGACCAATCCAAACGTGAAAACATTATTTCACTTATATATATATAAGTGAAATAATGTTTTATATATATATTACAATAAATTATTAACTAAATGAAAGAAAATTTTATTTAAAATTTAACTTTTCGAGCCTTTTTGTGGAAAATTATGATCTCTGTCTAAATCATACTATTAGTAATTTCATGCTCAATAGAAATTATAGGCAATCCAACAAGTCTTTATGGACCATTAACGAGGAAGATTTGTTTTCATCATTTTTAATTTTGAAAAACTTCTTTCACTATTAGTACGTGAGACGGCCCATGCTTATATAGGTAAGTTATTTGGGTAGAATGAGTTCGATTGCAATATTTAAATATTAATATATTCATTCAAAAGCATTTCAAATATAATAAAAAATTGTAAATATTTAAAAATTGCGTAAAAATAAAATAAACAAATTAGATTTTACTGATTTTATCTGAAAAATGGAAAATTAGGCGGCCTACTTCCTAATTGGCATAAAGAATGGGCCGGCCCTGAGGGGTGGTCTATAATAAATACTGAATTACTTATCAGAAAGATGAGATAGCGAGATTTATTCTTATAAAAATAAAAAATAATTCATTTATATATAATATTAATTAGGATAATATGAATATATTGTAAAAATTAAAAAACTAAAAAAGAAAAATATTCTTCTGGTATGGCTATAATCTAAATAGTTTTTAATAAAGCATTGTTGTGTTGTGTTTGATGAGCCTTTCCAAAACGCAGAATAATTTTTTTAAATAGAGAAAATAAGTTAAAACTTTAATAATTTAATAGACTTTATACGAAGTTGACTGCAAGTGGTTAATTCGGCGCCCTAGGGCTTAATCAGGTGTGGGGCTTGTTCTAACTTAGAAACCCTCTCTCTCCTCTCCTACCTTTTTCTTAGGGATTGTAGCCGTATATCCACCTGCTTTGGGAAATTTTCTACCCATCGAAAAAACTACCAAAATCGCTATTGAGTTAACCATACATACATATATATATATATATATATATACACATCCCAACCAGTCCTATTACTCCTGACTAACCCCCAACCAATAAACACTTGACATGATAAGATGTGTAATATAAAGGTACATTAGTAATTTAAAAGACTAATAAAAATTTTAAGTATTTCTCTAAGGCAGTGGTCGCCAAACTGTTCCGTAAGCATTCCGAAAGTGATCCGAGGTAATTGGTTAAATTTCAAATTATCATATTCTACTTACCTACTTATATGTGGAAGAAATTTTGTAAATATTAAAATATGATTATAAATATTGTATTGAAATGTAACTGCCTAATATTATTAGTAATATATGATATATGTCCTATATAATAGACAAATTTATTTCATTTGAATTTAGATAGTCAAAAAATTTTGCTCGCAATAGCGTTCCGCAATTTAGAAACAAAGGAATTTAGCGTTGAAATTAAATATCTCTATGATTATCTTACTGAATATATAATTTCCACGAGAATTCCTCTTTTCAGAATGGGAAGATATCTTCATTTGATCCTTAAAATCAAAATTTTACTTAATTAATTAATATTCGGAAGTAGGTCTTAGGATTAAGGTGCCTTAGTTAGGTTGCATCTTTTTTACCCTGCCAAGAACGCTCTTACCGAATAAGACTTTGGTCTTTTGAATAATGACGACTGTTACCTTAAGAGAAGTTTTTATTATTTGAAAAAAGATGACAAGCATTATAAGTCACATTTTAATGGATAAGGACAATTCTTATTCATAATATTTGCTGTTGGAGGCTGATAAAGGAATAAGAAGGCAGATTGCAGCAAAAAAGTCCCTTAATGGGTATTTGTAATCAGAAGATGGACCAATAAATTTTGTTTCCTTTCGGCTTTTGGCATCCAAGGGCTTTTTTGCTGCATTTTGCCTTCTTATTCCTTTATCATGTTTATAGGTAAATAGATACGCTTGAATTAAAGGCACAAATGAAAGTTAAGAAATATAAAAATTACTCAAAGTAAATTGGAGCCACTGTATCTATTTACGTGTAAAGTAATGCTTTAAACCTTATGAATAGTTCTTATCCACGCAATGAATGCAATTTATGCTAATTTGAAGAGGAATTAGCTATCACCCGTATAACCTAATCCTACTCCTTGCGAAGAATGCATCGAGCGAATTCTTCATTTCCAATGGACAGAGTTCCAGAGCAATTCACGAAAGATAACGTGAGGAGTGAATTGCTCTGGAACTCTGTCCATTGGAAATGAAGAATTCGCTCGATGTATTCTTCGCAAGGAGTAGGATTAGGTTATACGGAAGTGATAGCTAATTCCTCTTCAAATTAGCATAAATTGCATTGGATGAAAGGACCTGGGTAGAAATGGATAGTATAACTTAGCTAGAAAATAAATATACAGGAGAAGGACTTATAGATAGGAAATAAAGTAACTACACGTAATGTTGAAAGATAGGTACAACATGAAGTCGGATTGTATTGGTTTGTACTTCTATGGTAAAATGGTATAAGTTGTATATGTATAACAAATTTTACTCTCAAGGGCGTATTTAAGTGATCGCTTAAGTCGCAATCATCCCTTTGCAGGAAAACAATAAGTTATTTTAGGATAAAATTTCATTAAAAAAAGACATGTGGGAAGCCCGATGAATATTTATTATATTTTAATTGACTAATACATACTAATAGTTTCATAAGAAATCACCTTTTCAAAATAACTTAATAATAATGATCACTTCAATTACTTAAAAATAATTAGTAATACTTTTATTTTATAAGGGAAAAAATCAAATTTATTTTAAAAATACAATAATAATTATTTAAATAAAAAATTTAATTTCTAAATGAAAAACTAGAACAATCTTACTAACTGTTATTGTTTACATGTATATAGAGATGGGCCAAATCCTTGGAATTTTTTTTAATCCTAGAGCTTCTTCCCAAAATCCAAATCTATCGAATCTTCAACATGTTCAAGTTAAACAAAAAAATGGTGAAGGTGAAAAAACATTTCTTATTTATCTCTCTTATGCATCAGATAGCAAAAAATATAAGGGCTATTTTCTTCGGCCTAGAAATGGCAGGACTCTCAGCCAAAAAAACGAAAAAACTTTCTGTATTACTACGTTTGTATATTAGACATCTTAAAATAAATTGACATTCATCTTTTGTATAGTCATAATATATATATATGTATATGATGTATATGAAAAAAAAATTCGTTTTACCTATTTTTAAGTTTATTATTTTTAGGCTTTATATAGCTTTTCTACTATCTTATTAATACGAAACAAAAGATAAGGTTTGTCCATTTTATTTTGAGATGCAAGTAGATATTTTGATATTAATGAAATGGAACCATCCTCAACTTAAGATATTTTGCAAATCTTACATATTAAAGATTTGCAAAATATGTGTCCTCATGTCGGGTTAACGAACACAAATTTTAAAATGAACATTTCATCATTAAATTTGTGCTCATGAATCCGGCTAAACATGGGGTACATTATTAATAAAAAAATTAATAACGATTTACACAATTTCTTTTATGTACAAAGGATGATGAAATAGTATTGAGATTGAAATATCTACATAATAAATGGGGTAAAATAAAATATTTTTTTTTGTTAAAAGCGCTTACACTTCATGGTATCTCCTAAGACCATTATTATTTAGTTTGTAAAATTTTGATTAGGATAAAACCTACAAGGATTCGAGGTATTGAGAATTCGGGTTCGAAAAACTTTTAGATTCTCCCATCTCTAGTTATATATACATACTATGTAATGTTAGATGCTTGAATTAATTTTCATTGTTGACTAATATATAATATATGAGCAAGTGTACTATTTCAAACCCGAATGGTTGGTTGGTGTATATAAAAGTGCTTTTATTATTTGTGTGACATTAGATCGGACTGCAAACAACAATTTGTTATTGCATGGAAGATGTCGGCAATTGCTGCTTCAAAGACAAAACTGGGAGTTGTTTTAGCATCGAATTGTAGCTGGCATTGAACAATAGATTCGTTAGAACAATCCTTTAATCCTTCCATCCTTTTTCTTTAACACAAGAAATCATGGATACGTTGCGGCGAACTATCAACATCAACGCCACAACATGATGTTTATGTAGTGCATTTAGTGGGATCAAGTTGAGTTGCTGCTACCATAAATGCTGAACTCTACCAACGACACTTACTCAATTTGAATAGAGTACTCAAAGAAAAATACCCAAATACGACAAAATTATAATTCTCCATAACAATACTAAGCCATACTGTTACAAAACCAAGGAAGGAAATCTTGGAGGCACTTGAATAGGGTGTCTTACCCTACCTGTCCTATTCACCCTTCCTTCAGTTTGGGTCGAAAAAGTATGGCCTTTAAGATCTGTAAAAAATATCAAAAAATGGCTCAATGACTGATCGCTTCAAAAAAAGTTGAACCGTTGTACCGCGGAATGTGGGAAAAAGTTGTAGCTTCCAAAGTACAATACTTTTAATTAAATATAATGCATAGTTCTTTAGAGAAAAAAAAAATGAATTTTTGTTACCAAAAACAGCGAGAATTAATTCAAGTACCTAATAATTAAAATTAAAATAATTGCCTAATCTTGATGCGGTTTCTTCGATGTCGACGTGTGTACTGGAGTGATTGGATTTGATTTTGGATCATGTTCATCCACTGGTTCATACACATGGTAGTCATCCTCACTCAGTTTCTTGGCCAGAAAATAAATTTCCGCCAAAGCAATGATGAGGGCACACATAACGCCAAGTAGAATTCGGAAGCCAAAATCCAGAGATCCAACAATTAATTCCACACCGACGAAACCAAATGCAAATCCAGCGGCGACGGAGATCACAAATTGTGCAACAGCGATTAGTTGTCGATTGATCTGTTTCACTGCAAAAAAAAAATATGGGAAATAAATTAGTGCAAACAACTACCGTATTTGACCTTAGCAGCTCCCGATTCTAAGCCGCTTCATAAATTTTCAAAAGGAAAAAAATAGATAAAGACATGAATAGTAAGATTTATTATAAAGAAACTTACAAAGTATTTATAAAAATAAAAATAAAACGGAAATTTTTCTTAAATGATGATATAATAAAAAGTTTTTTTAAGTCTTTTTCGACATCTAAAGCCATCATTTAGATCATTTCTTTATTTATTAAATTAAATGGGAGCCATTATAACTTAATTTTTTGCTCATGATGGTAAGCGAGCCACTGACGCTTGGAATAAAAAGTTGGATTTATAAAATAATTTTCTTCTAAATTAAACTTTTTTACAAATAAACAAAAACTAAGTTGTAATTTAAATCGAACCCTATTTTTTGGATAATTAAAAAGAGAGGTATAAAGTGCGGCATAGATTTGAGCAAATATGGTTTTATTCTTTATTGTCAAATATATATATAATCTTTAAGTCCTATTCTAATCAATAGCTTGTCTAAATTTTTTTTATTATTGACAAGATATTAAAAGTTGGGTTAGAAATAATCATGTAAGTTTCACATTATTTACATTCCAAAAATTAAAAATAATCTTACTCTGATATGCAATTGTATCCTCGGGATGTTGGTAACGAACACAATCAACATTTTTTGTCATTGCATAATATTCCCTGGAATTTTGTTCTTCACGCAATCGTTGTACTCGTGCTTCCAGTTGAGGATCTCTTGGAAGTCGAATTGGCTCTGGTAATTGTATCTCACAACCATCAATGAGTTCAAAGAACCATTGGGGTGAGGGGTTTGCATTTTGATTGTCGCCTGTTGATTGAACCACCGGAGGAAGAGATTCGAAAGGCATTCGAGCGCGAATCCATCTCAAATCGTCAATCTCAAGCAGAGTGTTGGGGTCATCGATGAGAGCTTTTAATCGACTGGGTAGTGCATCATCTTTATGGAGTGTATCTTTGATGAATTGAATGAGAAAAGGTCCCGGTTTTAGACGGATGGTTCCATCTGTGTTGGAAACTAACCGTCCTTCTGGAGACATTTTTTACACTAAAATAAAAAATAAATTGAAGGAGATCAGGTAATAAATTTAAAATACATGGAACTTTTTCTTAGTTATATATATAGGTACACTGAATTTTAAGTAAACAAAAACGCTTACGCCTTTATTTTATCTATGGAAAGTACTTGGATGTCGACTATATTTCCTGCCTTAGTTCTCAAACCCAGAGAAAAAAGAGATTTTATGATTTAAATATTTTTTGAGACATATAAGCTGCAAAGGAACCACCCCGAGGCACCGGATAGGCTGGAGATCCGGGTTCGACTCCAGGGGGTCAGATAGTCACTGGATCCGCCAGATAAATATTCCCACGAAATATTTTTAAATATTGTTTTCATTTCATGTCAATATTTAGCATGAATTCCAGCAAAATATGGATCAAAAAGAGGAAATAAAAGATATTTCAAGACTAAAAATCTTTTTAAACATGGTACAGATTGCCTTTATATAGTGAAACCGGTTGTAACGGCAGCATATTCGCCCTCGAAAGTGGGTGGTACTTGGTTCAAGTCCGGGAGACACCAAACATGTAATGAGCATATCTGCCCAGTCAATAATCATCTCGCACTTTCTATATAAAATGTGTATATTTTACCTAACTAGTAATATGCAATTTATTCTCAAGATCACTATAAAAATGACGCAACTCTTCTTCTTTTTCTTGAAAAGTTTGATCCACTTTAGTACATTTAAATGTCATATCACCAATGAATTTTTCCCATTCTGCTTTACGAGCTTCGCGATGTTTTTGTAATTCAGTTGCCTGGAAAAAAAAGAAATGAAAAATTTTAGTATATATTCAAACTTGTCGATTTATTTTAATCTTTTAAAAGTAAATTTTTATTCATTATCTCTATATTTTGAAAATGGTTTGTTCACAGGTTCACACAGGACCTGGCGAGGATGTGGATAGTGAACATGAATTACTCTAGCTAATAATGGATTATCTTCTGTTCCTTTATGTCGGTCTCGCCCCCCTCAATAAGCGTCAGGCTGCAGGACGGGCAGGTTTGTTTTATTTTTAGATTATAATAGGAATGAGATACAGAATGTTATCACAAGCATGGTCAAATTCACAGTTGTTTCCATTGTTCGCTAAACCGTCTTGAGCTTTTGTTCTCATCTAACAGGCATTTCACACGAGTATAGCAACAAAACCTATATATAAGTTTAAACAAAATGATTGTTAGCGTTTTTTTGTTAATGAGATTGAAAGGTGAGGCCAAAGTCAGCATTTTAGTCCTAATAAGGACATTGGTTTTCTAACCTTTGGTCCAGAACTCCAATAAAATTTGCTCATTCAACCTAATCTATATACTACGAAGAATGTGCTTGAGAGATTCTCTAAGTTTGAAGCCCACTCTGTGAAAAGCGCATCATTTGGAGAAAATCTCTCTTAACTTTTCATAAGATGGAGTTCACATCTGCCTCTCCTTGAAGATAAGATATTGTAATGGGATTACTTTCGAATCTCAGTGTATATTTGAGGATTATTTAAATTAAATATTTTTAATTAAAAAAAAACCTGGGTATGACTAAGAACCCTTGTTCAAAAACGGCGATATCCTGATTCTTCCCTTCTAATAAATTATTATGTATAAGTATGATGAAAATAATGATCATATAATCTTTTAACAAATTTCAAATTGAGCTGTAGGGGTAGTGGAAAGAAGAGTTTCTGAATTATTATCTGAATAAAGAATACCTTTAAAATGTGTTGTTCTTTATCGATTATACGATTACACATACTCAAAGCCACCTCTAAGTTGGCGTTGAGGTTGGGCAAATGCACATCTGAAGCAAGTTTCACTCTATCCACTTGAGTATCCTTTATATCCGAAACTTTTTCAAGAATATCAAATAAATTCTCCACCTCACGATCTTCTCTTTTTTCCTTTATAAAAAAAAAAAATTTTTTTAAAAAGCTTTATTCAATAATTAATTGCTTACTTACCTCGAATTCTTTTAAGAAAAATTTAATTTCACCATTAAGAAAGGGTTTATGATCAAATAATCGAGACCAAATTTCACCTACATCTAAAATATTATTTAAATAAATTAATATTATTAACTTGAGAATGACAGATAAGATATTTTACCTTTGATCACGTTTTCCATGTTCGATTAAATTTCAAGATAGACACAAG
>JAAAKE020120073.1:0-15534 GCA_010014785.2 Anisolabis maritima | reverse complement strand
TTATGTATATGTTACATAGGGGGGGGGGCATAAGAATTTTAGGTGGGGCATGGCACAAAAAAGGTTGGGAAACACTGATTTAGACAATATTTTATATAATTAATATGTCTGAAATCAATTGGATAATACTGATATCGAATTTGAAAATGTATATCTCATTTGTAAAAAAATAATATAAAATATACAAGAGAATAAATATGGGAGTGAGGGTAGGGTGAGCCTCATCTAAAAGTGCAGGTCTAAAAATCCTTTGATTAAGGCTCAGGTACTTTCAGAGATTCATTATTTTAATTTTATTTATTTAAATAAATTTAAAAATAACATTAAATATATGACTTTAAATAATATTATTTCTTATTATAATATAAGTATCAGTAGCATAGCCAGGATTTTTGTTAGCCTGGAATTTAGAAATTTTTCTTTTTTTGACTTGAGATTATATTTGATAATTTTAAAAACTGCCTTATAATTTTTAGTTTTGCGATTTTTAAAAATTTTGAGGACACTCCTAATGTGTAAGAATGATCTGTGAAGATTAAACTGTTGAATAACTACAGAGAAAAAACTGAAATTTAGAATTTTTTTTTTAATATTTTATTGAAAATGAATTAAAAAATGGAAAAATAATAAATTTTATTTTAAAAAAATGAAAAGTGTATTCTAAAGCTCGTAGTTTACTCGTCAAATTCGGCACTGATATATATATATATATTATAAATTATTTAATAAAAAAAATATAAAGATAGAAAAAAGAAAATAAATAAAATGAAATATACATGTATTCTTAGTTACAAAATTATTTTTATTATTAACCTTGGCTGGATAAAAAATTACTCCGCAGCCGGTTGATTTGTTAGACGTCCTTTGGATGGGTTGGGAATCATTATTGCAACATTAGTTTAATTAATAATAAAAATCTTATATGTAAGAACAAGTGTTTTCAAGACTTCAGAAGTTCAGAAAAATGAATATTCTGGGATCGATTCTCGGACAGGAAGTAATTTTTTCAGTTTCATGTTAATAATAAATTAGAAAGCTAAGTCTTCCTAGATCACTTAATTATAATACTCATACATGTATTGGTCGAATTATTTTTATAAATGATATTAGAATTGCTTGAGATGTGATATTAAAAAAATCATGTATATTTCATTTTTTAAAAATAAAAACGCTTTTTTTTTTATAATTATCTTGTAGATAACTAAGAGATCTTAAAGAAAACATTTATAATAAATAATAAATAGAATAGAATTGATTCATCAATACTAATACAATGATGACATGTTACTTAAAATGAGATTTCTTAATTGATATGAGTTCTGAGATGTGATTTAAGATATCTCGATTGGGAGAACATTTTATTACAAATATCACACTTAAAGTGTTTTACAGTACTATGGACTAGTAGATGTGATTTAAGATATCTCGATTGGGAGAACATTTTATTACAAATATCACACTTATAATGTTTTACACCACTATGAATTAGGAGATGTGATTTAAGAGATTTTGACTGGGAAAACATTTTATTGCAAATTTCACATTTAAAATGTTTTACTGCACTATGAACTTGAAGATGTGTTTTAAGATATCTTGATTGGGAAAACAATTTATTGCATATTTCACACTTGAAATGTTTCACAGCACTATGAACTAGTAGATGGGATTTAAGATATCTCGATTGGGAAAACATTTTATTACAAATGTCACATTTAAAATGCTTTAAAGCACTATGAACTTCAAGATGCGTTGTAAGATATCTTGATTGAGAAAACATTTTATTGCAAATATCACACTTAAAATGTTTTGTAGCACTCTGAACTATAAGATGCGATTTTAGATATCTTGATTGTGAAAACATTTTATTGCAAATGTCAGGGGGGCTGTGACTACACAGGTAACACGACATCTATAAAATCTTGATATCCCTAGTTCATATCCTAAAGAGAATCAAGATTTTTCATTAAATATAAATTTATTTAATGAAATATTTCTTCAAGTGTGAATTTTACCAAGATCTCCACTGCAAAAAGCCCTCAGGAGCTGCGGTGTCAAGTTGACTTCTTGAAAGGAGATTAAATATTTCTTCTCAAAGTAGCTCTTTCCAAGATGAAGGCTTCACGTCGGTACTCAGAGCCCCTCCTCAATTTGGCAGAAAGGGCTGGGAGGAAATAGAAGTAGGATTAGCTTTTTAGCTAAAAATAAATATACAGGAGAAGAGTGTCAATAGATGGCTATGGTCAATATCGCTGGTGTGGATTTCAGTGTGCACAAAAAAGGGTGGGCCTTTACAAATAAAATGATATATTTTACAATGAGTTACGATTTAAGGTTTTATTAACAATTTTTAATTTAACCGTTTTCAGTTTTTCAAGAAAAAATAAATATATAAAATTTGTCTTGCAAAATATGCATTGAAATAATGATTCTAAGAAGATAATAAAAATAAATAAAAATTACTTTTTAATTTTTTTTATTTGATTATATGTATCAAATATAAAATAAAAAATTATTTATTTATATATTTACAAAATTGAATATGTGGTTTTATAGAGCATATCAAGAAAATTTTGAGCTCCGAGCAGATTGCACATCATCTCTTTTGTTACTCTAAGCTTAGCGCCCGTTAGTCCCCACCATTTAAGCAGGTGCTGAAATTTGTGAATAGATTTATATTTAATTCTCCAAAGAAAAATATTATTTTATGTTAATTCTTTTGGAATTAAGAATATTTATTTTTTCAAAATCTATATGTGAAGGAGAAAAACAATAAATAAAAATTGTTTAGAGCGATTTTTCCCTTCTATAGTTAGTTTGCTCACCTGCCTTAGTGATATTATTGTTTAAGTTTTTTTTATAAAAGAAGTTTCTCGAATGGCAAAAATTGATTTAAGAAAAAATAGGATTTCATTCCTTTTTGTAAAACTTTTAGACAAAAAGATATTTAACTTAGGGTTAATTCATGCGGTGATAAATTTTTAAATTTGATAAATTCTCGGGATCAGATACATTATTTAAAATAAATTTTTTTCTTAATTACAAATCAATTATATTCGATTTCAATTTTTCACACTTTGTTAAAAAAAAAATAATCACGATCTCGAAATTTTAAAAAATATTTTGATGCTAAGGAGTAGCTTTGATAGTTCATAAAGGAGGGTTTTTAAGGGGGAAAAGTAAAATATATAGAACGGAATATTTATTTTGATTGTGCATTCCTATGATGATAATGGAACGGATGCGATAAAAAAATATTAAGCATAAAATCACACATTTTTCTTTTCTTATTTCCTTTGGATTGAAAAGGCCCACCAAACATGCTCTCGCACTTTTGGGCTTGAGAAAAATACATTAAATCCAGCTGATCTATGACCAAGCCATCTATTAGTACTCTGTAAAGTTTTTTATTTACTACCTCTAACTCCTCCTCCTAAATATTTATTTCTAGTTAACTAATCCGAATTCAAATTCATTTGTCCAATCTACCCAATTCTAAGGATGAAATTCTAATTAAGGAATATCCCTCTCAGTACCGGCGTGTAGCCTACTCCTTGCGAAGAGTACCTCATTGAGGGAGTAAGGCTTCTTAAAGTCCCTTCCAGAGGACATGACACCAGATCCTACTCCTGGTGGAATACCTGAGGATTCATTGTGGTGAAGATCCCGGTATTCAAACCCACACTTTAAGATGGTTTCATTAAATAAATCTATACTTAATGAAAACTCATGGCACTTTAAGGACTTGAATCAGGTCCCTCCAGATTACAAGCGTGTCACATGTAGCCACAGGAGCCCCCCTAAAAAAATATTATAAGTTAACAAGAATTTTATAAATTAATTTTTTTATTGGTAAAAATTGGCAGGGTTACTAATTAAATTATGTCTAATAATTTATTTTTATTTTCACATCATGCGTTTATCCCTTTTTTAAATGAATTTATTTATAGGGAAAAGTTCAAAATAATTTCTTTATTATCGTCAATTCTATATATATATATATATCGTATAAAAATCAAAATGGAATTTTTCTTTGATTTTAATTCAACATTTTTTTCCATATTGCACAGTGAGTTTTCAAAACCCTAAACTATTTCTTTCATAGTTGAGGACCTTATTGCTTTTAAAAGTAAAAAACCAGATAAAATATTGAAAATAGTGAGTCAGAAAATGAAAAAATGTGAAAATGTACACAGATTCTACAGGAAAGGGTGGTGGACCAAGTAAGCTGGAGCTCTAAAAAAAACAGATGGCCTGACACTTGGAATAAAAGTTTGGTATTGAAGGGACGGAAGCAATCCGGACATACTCATCCTTACACCAAAAAAATTTCTGGCCAAAGAAATTCAAATGATAGCTGGGGTTGTCATTCATGACTGAATAATACTCACTGTACAATAAATGATGCCTAGTATCACAGGCATTCCCTATTGCCCTATTGCTTAATTGGCAGTTAATTTAATATTTAGTAATTATTTTCTTTAGTTATTATATAAAAACTATAGTCTTCGATCAGACCAAACTATTTTTTGAACCAAAGATTAATTATTACTTCAAAGTGTATAAACATAAGAAAAACCTTTAGACATTTTTGGTAATTAATATTATTTTATGATAAAAAGTTATGTATAATGAAATTAAATTTAGGAATAATTAATATTAAATTAATTAAATATAAAGAATCAAAATCTTATTAATTAAAAGAGAAATGTCATAATTGAAGAGGTTATAAACAAATTTTAAATATTACCTATATAAATTGAATATATGATGTCCTCTTCCATTGTTTTATTGATAAAAAATGCTTTTATATTATAATCTCTATCAAAATTTAAATGAAAATAATAAAAATATAATTGAAATATGGGGAAGAATTGGCAGAGATTTTCCAAAAGTAGTTGGCTCTATGTGCCGCTTGGAACGTCACAAACTCACAAGCAATGCCGCGTAATATAAAAGTCAAAGAGTTAACCTAACAAATGAGAAAACCTTTTTTTCCTTCTAAAATGCAATAAGAAAAAAAATTTTTAATTGTTCACAAGATATTTTAGGTTTGTTAGGAAACCATTTTTTAACAATTGTAACAATGATACGATTGCGCAATATATTTTTTAAACAATAATACTCTGCTTATGGGTTGGTTAGAAATTGCTCTTAGATAAAACTTTTAATATTTTCCGATTGAACTTCACTCTAACTGGGTAACATACTGACAATAGGGTCTCCCCTAATTAATATAATTTTTCATGAAAAATGTCAATGAGAGTAAATAAGGAAAATAAAAACAAAGACATTGACACCAGTACAAAGGATTATGAATGGGAAAGTGAAAATTAGTTTAGATTTGAGAGGAGAATTAAGAAAAATTAAGCATTAAAATATTATATATAAGGAAGAAAAAATAAAAAATGTTAAATGTTTGCATATTAAAAAGTGAAGAAAAATATTAGAATTAGAACATGCTCTACGAGACATTTTAGGAATTTAAGAGATACGAAGAATAAGGGAAGAAAAATTCAAAGAAAAAAGGATTTATATTATTTATATTAGCTTAAATATAAAATTTCAACCTCTTTTCATTTTTGAGAAATCTTGTTTACACAGGCACACACTCACAGACCATTTTCGAGACCCATTTTTTTTAAACTCTCAAAAAGTGTATTTCCGTTGAAATCTCAACATCGATTTTTTTTTCTAATTGCAATACTTTCTCACTATATATTTCATTTATATGCAAGAGAAAGTAAAAACGCTA
Organism: Anisolabis maritima; assembly: GCA_010014785.2. Classification (NCBI taxonomy): domain Eukaryota; kingdom Metazoa; phylum Arthropoda; class Insecta; order Dermaptera; family Anisolabididae; genus Anisolabis; species Anisolabis maritima. The sequence continues at coordinate 9,782 of JAAAKE020120073.1, read as the reverse complement.
AACTTCAATCAACCTGTCGAACTGACAGGATTCAAATCCGGATATTCCACTTATAACCATCTGCATGTCATAAAACAAATTATTGAAAAGTCCAAGGAATACTAAATTGATATATTCTTAGTTTTCATTGATTATACCAAAGCCTTTGACAATTTGGAGCAAGAGTCCACCATCAAAGTCCTGGCTGGGTTCCCAGGGAGTTGGGGCAAAAATTATACAGTAATTGTCAAGCACAAATACTTCTAAAAGAAGTGGGATCATTCTTTCCAGTGTGAAGATTCGTGAGATCTTTGCCAAATATTATTCAAATGTTCCTTAGAACATTTGAATTGGGAGAAAACGGGTCTAAAAATAAATGGATTTGGAGAATAGATTGGAAAGTAGAAGACAGATTACAGCAAAAAAGAACCCCTTGGATGTCAAAAGTCGATAGGAGACATTTCAGATAAAATTTATTGGTCCTTCTTCAGTCACTTATTGGTTATTTGTGATCAAGCCCAAAGTTGTTATGAATAGTTGTACATGATGTAACAATGTATGTATACATATATTCTTTTTCTTTTAATTATAGTGAGTGTCATTTGTAGACATGTGAATATGTTATCCGACGTCTCCTTTCGGCTTTTAGCATCCAAGGGCTTCTTTTTTGCTGTAATCTGCCTTCTAATTCCTTTCTCAGCCTGCACTAGTAACTGACTACCAATCAATATATATAGTTGTGCAATATCAAAAAATCAAATTATAAATATAATTGACGAATTTAACAACAAAAGTCAAAAAATCGGAATTAAGATAAACTCCAAAAAAAAAAACGTTAAAATTACCAACCGCAACTATAAATTGGATAGTTGTAAATTTATTTAGGATGTAAGAAAAAAGAATGCAGCTAGTTGTTTCTCATTTATTGAATGTCCTTTAGGCAGACATTTCGGTCCTGAATGGAGCCATCTTCAGAGCTATTCACAAGAACATGATTAGTTAGAAACATAAATCAAAAAGATTCTATGAATAAATTATTTTTATAAAAGTTTTTAAATTTACATTATTACAAATTATATTCATATATTGTTGGAACATAAATATATATCTCCTATAAAAAATGAAACATATATAATCATTAGGAAGATACAATTTATACAATGATTGACTTTTATCAAGTTTTTGAATGAGAGCTATCTCCAAACCCCCTCATTCTATGAGTTTTGCAACTTTTCTTCATTTGGACCGTATAAGTCAACCTACCGGCTACTCCGTTTATTTACCCGAGGAGCTTTCGTGCGCAGGGTCATACATGCACCTCAAACCTAGCCGACCAGTGGCTGTAGTCATCCATCGGTAGTCTGTTCAGTTACTTGATTTCCTATCGCTAACTCCTGAGGATTTGTTTACATTAAATATATTTATATAATGAAAAAATCCCACCATCCCCGTGATGCGAACACTGATCTCCTGTGCATAATGGAGACACCCTACCGACTCCTCCACAGAGTCCTCATTATTTGTAATTAATTTGTTAGTTTATTTATTTAAAATATTTCTATAAAGTGACACGGGGAATTATAGACTTTTTAAAATTCATCGTGATATTTATAATGTTAATGGCTCCTAATGACAGACTTAAAATAGATGCCTATTAAAATAGATGTGCTCTTTATACATATGTTCAAAATTAAATGCGTGCCTTGCATTAATGGTATGTGCTGTTAAAAAAGCAACATGAGTTTCATTATTTTTGATGTATTTGTCTTGAGAAAACCTATATAGCTCAGATACTTTATTTACACTGAGGTGCAAAAAAAGTGGAACACTTAGAAAGATTTAATTTTTTCAAATAATTTTTAGAATAAACATATTTTATTTAAAGTTTTATCACTTTATTAAATTGTATTAAATGATTATCGTATAGTATCGTATTAAATTTAATCTTTTAATGGTTTCTGATATAAAATTGAAAATCTCATCTTTTAATTTAATTTAATTTGAAATATTAATCGAGCAAAATGCCTCTAACATCAGAAGAAGTAGCCCAAGCTGTAGCTCTAATAAATGATGGATCCTATCGATACGTTGCTCAGACTTAGAGCATCGGTTGGAAGTATCCACAGGGCTATAACTCGAGATAGAGAAACTAATTCTTATACCAGGAGACCAGGATCTGGTCGAAATAGAGCTTCAACTGAGAGAGATGACCGATTCATACGTATGGAGGTATTGAGGGATCGGCATTGTACCGCAGTTCAAATTCAACAGCGCCGTCTGCATGCTCGAATCAACCTAAGGACTATCAGAAGACGTCTCCAGGAATTAGGGTTGGTGTCAAGGAGACCAGCGACAGGACCTCTTTTGACGCTGAGACACCGTACTCAACGTCTTCTGTTTGCATGTAATCATCTAAACTGGACAGAGTCCCAATGGGCTAATGTCCTGTTTACTGATGAATTAAAATTTGCTCTGCGGTCCCCAGATGGATGGGAAAGAGTGTGGAGAATGCTATTCTCCATGCATTATATTTTCCAGAGAAGCCTTCAATGGTGGATTCATCATGGTCTGGAGCACGTTCTAGTCTAAAGGCTAAATGCTCCCTAATTTTAAAAAGAGATTGATTTATAACAATTTTATATTTAATAAAAAAAATAATGGCCTGTGGAACTATAGATATTAATAAAATCTTAAATCATTAAGAATTATAACAAGCTGCCATTGCTGATTCACAAATTTTTTTTTTCAGTTCCTCGAGGAACAATATATATTCACTTCGTACTACAAAAATGAATACAACAGAATTAATGCAATTTTAAATGTGTGAAAACAGAGGAAGTCAGCCAGTATCGAAATAAAACTCCCAAAATGTGAAAAGTTTTAACTTTAATTAAATAATGTCATCATCACTTACTAGGGCTGAAATGAGCACCAACAATTAAAAATACAGCAGCTTTATAGATTATACTTAATTTGTAAAGATGGTGCTCATTTCAGCCCTAGTGAGTGATGATGATATTATTTAATTAAAGTTGAAACGTTTCACATTTTGGGAGTTATTTGAATACTGGCTGACTTCCTCTCTTTTCACACATTTCTGATCGACGAGCTACCTATCTCATCTTGAAGTATAATGCAATTGTTTAAAATTTTGTCAAAGAGTCCATTCAGAAGTGTGGGTCTTGTTGAGGTCAATTAAGCAAGTTCTTGCACGATTTAACTTCGGATGGGTGGTCCCGAAGAAGAATTCAGGAATTCAGGAATTTAGTTATTTATCAATAATTAACAACAAAACAAATATGTTAATAAAAATATGACCTTTTCAGCCCAAGGAAAAAACTAAAAAACAAATTGATAAATGAAAGAGTATAAATAAATTTATATTGTATATAAAATTTTATATATATTAAATATACTAATATTACATTCAAATCATGTGACATTTAAGAGGTTGCCTTATATTTATCATATTAAATATGATGATGGTATTATTCATTCGAGATAGATAGAATGGAAAATGAGAATTTAGCTAAATTTCTTTTTATCTGTGAAAAAAAAGATATGAGAGCCCCAGCCAGTTATTGGCATAAAAGCAGTAAAGGATAGAAAAAATTGTTAACAAAATGAAACTAACTGCTTTTTGAATTTCCTAGATGCAAATTAATTTAAAAAACTAGAGGCTTGGGAAATTTTTTTACGGGGTCTCAGATTCTTTTTCTGTTAGACACAATTTTATGAGTTTCAGACGCATTAAACATAGGAATAATATAAAAAATCTAATAATTTTTCTTTAAGAACTTTCCAACTAATTCCAACAATTCACTTTCGTTTTGGTACACTTTGAAAGTTTTTAAGTCAAACGAACTATTCTATCTATTTCAGGATGTCTTTGAAGAAACAATTCAATCCATTTTCGTCCAGGTTTTCCATTTTTAAATGGCGTCTTTAATTTCAAATTTAAAACCATTTTGCTAACATTTTCAATAAGTTGTACTCTATTTATAGGTAAGCCCTTTGTTTGATTTTGTATTATCCATTGAGCTAGAAGATCTTCATTGTGTTTTCCAAGGAAACAAGAAGGTCCCATTCGTCTCTCAATTGGATATTTCCCTGAGCTTTTGTATATAAGAGTGCTTCTAGGAACATTAAATAATTGACTGGCCTTTGATTTTGACATTCCTTTTTTAACAGCATCTATTGCCTTTCTCATTTGTTCTTCATCATATTTAAACATTTTTCTTTTTTCCTTCTTTTTTGATGATTTTTCAATCTACAAAAATATATAAATATGTCACCATTAGATGTGAGCTCATAATATAAACCCAAAATAACTACTGATTTTAAATATAATAATTTTTGAGTGATTAGGAATGGTATACCTGACGGTTGACTGACGGATTTCCATAACTATGAATTTGAATATGTTTTTTAAGGGGGCCAGTATGAACAAACATTTTATTACAAATATCACATTTGAATTTATTATTAACTTTATGAATTGCAATATGGCCTTTATGAGTATTTAAATCTGGAGATATCTTTTTACAAAGAAAACATTCGTAAATATTCTCGTGATTTTGAAGATGATTTTTGAGAATTTGAGAGGATTTACAATTTTTCTTACACACTTTGCAAGCAAATATTTTTTTTCCTAGCGACAATTTTTTATTTCTTTCTAAAAAATGAATATATTAAAATAATAGTATGGAGATAAATAATTATTATGGAAATTGTTGTTAAGATTTACCTTTTTGTGATATCTTTATAATCATTTTATTTTTTAAAAATGAATTAATTTGAGTATTTAAACATTTTTCCTGGTGTTTTTCAAGAAAAACTAGATTTATAAAATTCATATTGCACAGTTCGCAAAGAAATACTGGTCCTGAAAAAAAAATCTAATCTAAGAAAGTTGGATTCATTAGGTAGTGTGGGGCCTCCAACCAAATCTATGATTATTTGTTCAAAATCCCAGCTGACCACAACGTGTGTCGATAGGAAATGTAAGAAGTATTGGAAGAACTTTGGGAAGACATTTCTTGCATAAGGCACTCATTGAGAAGTCCTTTCTCCTAGGTAGAAAAATTGTATGAATAGGCTCTGGTGGAAATAAAAAAGTATTAGATAGGTGGTTAGAAATAAATATGCGTGTGAAGGAACAAGAGTTGGGACTCACAGCGTGCTGTGAGTTACGGACAAATATGGGCTAAGCATCATATGTGGCTCTGATAGGGTAATCCCAGAGTATTATGATCCAATGAAATGAAAAAGGTAGATGATTTTTTTTTAATTAATAACATAGGGAAAATATTAATAGTAAAAATTCTTTAAAGTTGATTTATATTTATTTGATCAAATTAATTTTATTTGGTCTAAATTTTCTATAATATTTTAATTATTCATATTATTTTTACTATAGACTATATTAAAATGGACTTTCATATATATTAGAATTAATAATTGTAGTTAATAAAAATTAAACAGTCCTGGGTTTATAAATTAAATTATTTTTAAAGAATTTCCAAAATATAATGAAATTATAGAAAATCCTAAAAAGGTTAGAATAAATTTAAATATATTTACCTATATGAATTGGATATTTGATGTCTATCTCATATTCTAATTCCATGTTTTGATAGATATAAATAATTAATTATTTAATAATTGTAATAATGTAATGAATAAATGTCATTTAATTAATGAAGTGAAAAAAATATTAAAACAAAGTAAGGTTAGTTGACGTTTGTAATGGTTTGTAAGTCAAATAAAACAACCACGAAATATGAAAGATATGAAGGAGCATTTTATCATGTTTGTTATTAAATCCATTTGAAATTTTGAGTTTTCCATTCTTAATTTTCAAATCCATTTAGTCCAAAAAGAAGAAAAAGTTATGGAACAAAAAATATATAAAGATTGTGCAGAAAAATGATTTTATTTAAATATAAAGAAATGGACCTTTGGGGCTCTAATTATTCCAAGTATTTAAATGTAAATCTCAAAGGCTCTTGACTAAAGAACATTTTGAATTTCGAGAAAATTTCTCTCTCATTAGAATAAAAGCTATAAAAAAATTTGTTTAGAACTCAAATTAATTATTAAATTATAAATATCTTTTGTTTCTATTATCTGGTCTTCACCATCAAAGGTCAGTGGTTCGCTTACCGTCCTGAACGACCAAAATTTATTTAAATTATATTGGCTACCAATGAATTTAAATGAATAAGGATGGAGTCTAAATGACCTCAGATGCCGAAAGATTTAAAAAAAAAGTTTCCCTCCCCTCACCGTGATCGAGAGGATAAAGATATTGACATTGTTGATAACTTTAAAAGCCAAAGGATATGGGTTCGGATCCGATTCAAATGAAAATTTATTAATATAAATTAATATAAATCCAAATGATATAAATAAATTTTCAATTGCATACCAATTTATATAAATAAATATCCTTGGAATTAAGATCATATTGATTTATGGAGTGAAATTTTACAGAGGTTCCTCCTTAATGGAAAATTTAAGCTCAATTTGATTTATAGAATGAGTAATTTACTATTTGCTTCATATTAACAACTACAAGAACTAAGTCCCTATCGATTATTGTTTCCATTCAACAATAACAATGAGTTTTATTATAAGATTCCCCTCAGATGCCGACAAAGACAAAAAAAAAGATTATCTTTTATTTTTGCTATTTATTATGGCCTATATATATGGCAATATATTTTATTTATTAGCCCTTTTTGGATTATTTGGTACAATTACAAAAAAAAGAAATACATCTCCAAAGGTCCAAATTGATGAGAGTTCTTGGCGTTTCATGGGCCCAGAATGTTAAAAAGAATCATTTGCGTGTGAATAAGATATAAAGAACTCTCCAAATATCTTTATATTTAAAAAAAGATGAAAAAAATATCTGGGGAAGGATACTTTGTATTCAATTAAAGACTTTTTCCATCTAAATTATTTAGTTTATTAGAAACTAAAAAATGTATGTATTTTTGTTCTTTTTCTGTTTTTTTACATTTTATTTTTTCCAGACCCAGATGTGTTTGAAGGAAATAAATAGATAAATTAGATTTGAATTTTTACATTTTTTTCTGTGGTTTAGACCAAAAGCCAAGGGGGGTGGGTTCGTTTCCCAAGCAGTCGGAAATTTATTTAAATCAATTGAATACCAATTAATATTAATAGATATGCCTGGATAATATGTTAATATATATATTTCGTTTCATTTAAAAGTCTATATGGCCTTAGAAGTCAAAGAGTCTTAAAAAAAAATTGCCCCACCCTCCTCCCTTGGCCGAGAGTTCAGATATTTTATTTTTAATCTTTTCGGCAAATGAAGTATCCAATTGATATAAATAATTAAAGATATTGACATCGTCAATATAGAAAAGCGTAAAAGCGAAAGGGATGTGGGTTAGGATCATAGGCAGTCTAATGAAAATTTATTTAAATCAATTAGATACCACTTGATGTAAATAAAAGGTTTGGATTATATGTAACGTTATTAATATATATTGTATATCGCTGAAAGTCTATAAGGCCTCAGATGCCGAAGAGATTTTAAAAAACTTGAGGCCGCGATTCGAAACTGAGATCTGCTTTCCAGGTGATACTGTTGACTATTGCACATTACAACACTGTAATTAATTATGAAAATGAGAATATGATTTGGAAAATCATATACTATATTCAAGACTAATTTACATAGGTCAAATTATTAATCAAAATACATATTATTTATATAAAAAAAGAATTCACTTTTTTTAAAACTCGAATGATTTTTTTTTTAAATTCTTTTTCGGCTTATGAGACCATTTAGACTCCATTCTTACTTATTTATATTAATTGGTAACCAATATAATATAAATAAATTTTTGACGCTCAGGATGCGAAGCGAACCACTGACCCTTGGTACATGAGGCGAGACCTCTATCTCTGCACCCAAGGGACATCATTGAATGATATTTATACATAAAAAACTCGGACAAATAAAAAAAGTTTCTTATTTTAGAGGACATTTTTTAGTAAAAAAATAGTTATTTGATGTCCCTAGTTGTTATATTTAATTATGTACTAGATTTTGAGCTTGATTCTACATTGAGTGATATATTAATAAGAAATATTTTTAGTTGGAATGTTGCGTTCGAATATGATCTCTAATTTCATATTTATAAGTAAAGTTTGTTTCACAAAAATCACATTTAAAATGTTTTTCTGTTTTGAGATGCTTTTGAAGACTTCTTATTTGACTAAACTTTTTGTTACAAATTTCACATATAAATTGATTTTTATTCTTTTCGGTGTGAGTTTGAAGATGCATTTTAAGATTACCTAATTGGTAAAACATTTTATCACAAAATGTGCACTTAAAGTTTTTAACTCCACTATGGATTAACAAATGTGCCTTTAGAGAACTTGATTGTGTAAAGGCTTTATCGCAAATTTCACATACAAATGGTTTCTCATTAGTGTGGCCTCGGAGGTGCAATTTAAGATGTCCAGATTCTATAAACATTTTATCGCAAATATCACATTTATATAGTTTCTCACCTGTATGGATTCGAATGTGTCTTTTAAGATGTGCTGCATGTGAAAATAATTTATAGCAAGTTTCACATTTGAAACTTTTCTCTCCCGTATGAACGACCATATGTTTTCTAAGGTTAGTTTTTTGAGTGAAAGTCTTTTCACAAATATCACATTTGAAACTCTTCTCGCCACTATGAATCAACAGATGCATTTTAAGATTACATGAATGCGAAAACATTTTATGACAAATTTTACATTCAAATCGTTTTTCCCCTGAATGAGTTACAAGATGTGATTTAAGATTACTCTGTTTAGCAAATATTTTATTACAAATGTTACACTGGAATGGTTTCAAACCAGAATGGATACGAAGATGGTTTCTAAGTTCATTTGCCCGAAGAAACATTTTATTACAAATATGACATATAAATTGATTGTCAACTTTGTGAGTTTTCATATGGAGTTGATGAGCATAAAAATTTTGGGAATTAATTTTACAAATAAAACACTCATAAATTTTCTTCTCATGAATTTGAAGATGATTTGAAAGGTCTTCAGTCGAGTGGAACTTTTCATTACACGCTTCGCAATATAAAATATTCATATTTTTTTTTGAATAAGCTAAAAATAAATAAAATTTTATATAGATCATTTTTATATTAAATATAGAATATAAATTGAAATTTTGTATATTAAATATTTGGTTTCTTTTTTCTTTTTCATTAATATGTTAATATATTATATGATATATATATGTTCTGGAAGGTTTCCCCGGTTGGTTGTATGTGGAATAATGTTTTCCCGGGTTGGCCCGCGTTGATTGTTGAGCTCGAAAGAGCGACCAAGCAACACCTCCACCCGGGGAGTATGCAGATTGAGACCTCGGATTCGAGCCGAACCAACCAACGCGACAACCGTCACCTCGACCCGGGGAGTAGGCAGATTGAGGCCCCGGATCCGAACCGACGCTATAACCGTCACCACACCACCCAACCAAACACTACCTAAAAGACAATCCAAACCACTACCTAGAACACAGAGACCAACACAAGCCTCGGAAACATCCACAGACACACAACGACTCGAGAAGTAGGCAGATTCCTCGAAGTCAACCCAAACAAAACACTAACAACAAGCCAACACCCAACCAAGCCCGCCCTACACCTTAGAACGAAATCCAAACCACCGCCACATCCACATCCACCGACCAAACTTGGGGACTAGCAAGATTGCGACCCCAAAAACAAAAACAAACCACCTCCACC
>JAAAKE020120062.1:0-15534 GCA_010014785.2 Anisolabis maritima | reverse complement strand
TAAATATCTAGGTTATTTTATATATTAATATTTTGTAATAAATTATGTTCAAAAAACATTGTTTTTTTTTTTGAGAAAAACTCGCCCGAATTCTGAGAGGGTACGGACGTTCATGATTTACCTATTCGTCGTACTTTTTCGAGCCATGTTCAGCTTGCATACACACGACATGTCCTAGAACACAAAGAATAGGATGTTTAAAGGAGCGACAGCTCTATTAGTTAAAATGAATACAGCAAGTAAAATATCACAATATCATAATCTTTAATTATATATTATAATACAATGATGTAAAACCATCGCTATGACTTTGGTCATTCAGGTCCTTTTAACCCCCAGGAGTCTGATGGCTTTATTAATAAAATAAAAAAAGGCGAATTTAAAATAACTTTGTTGAATTATTTATTTATTTATTTTAAATATTATAAAAATATTATTTTATATTTTTTAATAAGGAATAATAATAATATGAACCGAGTTGCCATCTGCGAATCACTCCTGAAACGAAACGAAATCGAAACATTTTTGAAACGTCTCATTACAGGTGATGAAAAATGGACTATGTGTGACAATAAAGAGCGAAAAAGAAAAGAAAAGTGGTCGAAGTAGGGTGAAACAGTACAAATGCAAAGTCAGGATTGAAGCCAAGGAAGGTGATGTTGAGTGTTTGGTGGGTTTGGAAGGGAATTGAGTATCACGAAGTGCTACAATCTGGTCAAAAGATTGATTCTGATTTTTACTGCCAACAATCAACCAGATTACAGCAGACAAAAAAGTGGCCGAAATTGTTCAAGAGAAAGAGTTGTGTTTCATCAAGACAACGCCATACCACGCACATCTTTGACGACACGTCAAAAATGGAGAGAGCTTGGATAGGAAGTTTTGATGCCTCCACCTTTCAGATCTTGCACAATCACACTACCATTTATTTCATTTTCTGCAGAACTCTCTTAATGGTGTAAAATTTACTTCAAGAGGCCTGTGAAAATTACTTGTCGCAATTTTTCGCCCAGAAACCCAGAGTAACAGGATTATGGTTTTACGAGAAAAATGACAAAAGGTTATCGATCAAAAATGTACATATTTGGTTTAATAAAGTTCACTGGAAATAATAGAAAAGTGAGTTTGAATTTTGTGTAAAAATTGGTTACCCATTATTTTGTTTGATTTTTGCCTTAACTTTAATTAAATTAATTGAATTAAATATATTATTCTCATTTTAAGAGAATTATGGAATTTATTTAATCCATTTATTAAATAAAAATCCTGTGTGAGCCGTATATCACACAACTTTCTCTTACCTAAGGTAAGGAAAGGTGATGCCATACCAGTTTTTTGCGTCGGGCCCCTAATATAGTCGATTCATTATCTTTCATTTTTAGAGATTTTTTATTTGTGTGTATTAATCAATTATCAATATTAGAAAAATAATTTATTTAAATTGGCGCCCCCATCCTGTGGTGAGACGATAGAGGCAATGCACGAAAAAACTTAAAAAGTACCTGAGTAAAATACTAGTACTCGTTGGCCAACTTTATTCCAATGTTTCGAGGCGCATGTGTCGTGAGTACTTAGCTTAAATAAAAATTTTAGCCTTTTTTCGTTTTTGAGATATCTTCACAGTCACACACATTATTTTGCTAGACCCATTTTTTTTTAGACTCAAGAAACGTTAAATTGTGTATTTCGGTTGAAATCTCAACATCGACTTTTTGCGATCGCAATACTCCCACTATATAATACATAATATATATAGGTATGATAAAGTAAAAGTAAAATCTAATGAAACAATGATTGTGTAAGACTGAACTAAAAATGAACTAATCAATTAAAGGAACTCATTCTAAAAAGGAACGATATAAAGGAATGTCAACTTTTTGATGCTGCTTATAGAAAGTATATTTTAAAATTGTTATGAAAATAAAGATATTTTTTTTAGTCTTTTTCAGCATCTGAGGCTATTTAGACTCCGTTCTTATTTATTTAAATTAATTGGTAGCCAGTATAATTTAAATAAATTTTTGTCGCTCAGGACGGGAAGCGAACCACTGAACTTTGAGCCAGAACAGCAACACAGTTCAAAGTGAATATTTTTCTAATTTTTCCTAGATGGAATCACAAGATTCCGATTAAAGTTTATAGGAAATTTAAATTTAGATTATTTATTAGATTTTAAAAACTATTCCAAATAAATAGTACCAGTATAGTATAAAATTTTAGTTTAAAAATATATTTTCTAATTTCGTTAAAATATGTTTCGCTAAGTTCTTATTTCTCAGAAAAAATATTGTGATCAAAGTTCCACGCATTAATTATGTTGGGGTCTGATTTTAAACCACATTTTATACCAATTAAAATAATAACTATCCCTTTTGGACCTGATTTCTGAATAAAATATTTTAAATTTCCCTGTTTAAAATTATAGTTTGAATTGAAAAAGAGGGCGCTTTTTGTTGCTAATTTCAGAATAGCATAGAGTTGATATTCTTGTATCTGATTAACTTTGACAGATGTAATTTTGACAGATCTATAAAATAATATTTGTTCCTAAATAAAATCTAGTCTTTAGCAAATATTAAGTTAATTAATATTAAAATTACAGGTAACCATTTTAATTTAATTAAGAATGAAAAATTTTAAAATTCAAAAAACAAACAGATAGAAGATTCTTAGAATTTTTTCCTACTTTTTCCTCTTTTGACACCTTAACATTATGTCCTTAAAATTAGTTATTTTGCTTATTTTATTTCAAAATGTCTTTTCCGATGAAAATGAAAGCTTGCCAGCAATTTTAGTTGTTTCTTATGATGGTTTTCGACCGGATTTTATTTCTAAAGAATTAACGCCTGCCCTTTTTCAATTAAGACAAATAGGACTCTCTCCTGAAATGCGAAATGTTTTCCCAACAAAAACTTTTACTAATCATCATTCAATTGCCACTGGTCTCTATGCTGAATCTCATGGCGTTTTGGCAAATTATCTCTACGATCCTGGAATGAAGAAAATTCTCACAAGCAGTCAAGATTTTTGGAATTTCAACGGAGCCATTGATCCTATTTGGGTAAATATATATTTTTTATTAATATTTTTTTAAAGGAAGCAAGTGGCTAATCGATAAGCTTCGTATTATAGATCTGAAGTTGCAACACAAATCGGGTTCTAGAACAGCTTGCCGCAAAGAATTATTCAACTTTGCCAAAAGATTTTTCCTGGGGTAGGAAGATGGGGTGGGAGATAGTCTCACTCCCAGTAAGAGGCATAAAGGACCCAATTCGTGGTGGCTTATGTTTCTTTGAAACAGGAAATCTGTCTCTAAAATTTAATTCAACCATCCAATATATTTTTATAATTAAATAAATTGACGGGTCCTGCAAAAACTACCCTCTTCTCAAAGAACTTTGACGTTCATTTGAGACATGTATTATAATTTTTGTTGAACGGATCTTTATGAAATATCACATTTAAACTCAGATATGAATATCTCAATTTAATTAACTTTTGGTAAAAAAAATATGTTCACTTTAACATGGCAATATCAGAATTAATTTATCCCGTCATCAACCTGACGAACTCCTTAAAGAATATTCTCGTCTGTGCGTTTATCTTCATTAAACAAATTCCCTTAGCCACTTTCCAATAAATTGGGAAAACTGACTTTTCTTTTAGACGGATCTGTAACAAAAACTTATCAAATTGAGATATTTAGTATGTCTGAAGTTTAAATATTCTTGGAAGAGGACATGTTCTGCCAAAATAAAAGCCTTTATGTGCTTGTCGATCTCGGAGACGTTTTGAGACAAATTTATTATCTCATTCTCAGTCCAAAAACTATGAAAATATACATTTTTAAAATATAATCAATATAAGTTTATAAAGTTATTTTGTTAGATGACAATATATATATATTAGATGACAATAAAATTGAAAGCAAAAGGAGACAAAAAATATAAAAAGATGAAATTAATAAAATTTAAAAATAAAATGTAAAAGAGAAGAGAGAAATAACATCTATTTTAGTATTTTAATTTCGTTTGACCTGGGATTAACCTATTAGCCGGTCCCAAAATAAAATAGAGTGTATAATATTCAATGAATCAAAGAATTTATATAATTGTAATAGTAATATACATATGTATTTAAAGACTAACTTTATGCTAACAATCCTTTGTAAGTAAATATAAAAAATAACTTTATAAATTTATATTGATTATATTTTAAATTTATATATTTTTATAGTTTTTAGACTGAGGATGAGATAATAAATTTGTCTCGAAACGTCTTCGAGATCGACAAGGCTTTTATTTTGGCAGAGCCTGCCATCTCCCAAGAATAACTGTTTCACACAGCCACCAAATCTCTTCTATTTAAATATATTTCATAAAGATTCATTTAACCGAATTTGCAAAGCACCTGTCCTGATAGACCAACTAAATGCTAAAACATTTGATTTGTGTAACAAATAGCCTAATTCGTGTTCATTGGTAAAAATCTCGAAACGTCATGGTATAATTACAATATCTTCTTTATCAGATTGTAGTTTGAAAAGAAAAAGATAAAATGAATTCGGTAAATGGACACAATCTTTAGATGGAGATGGATCTCTACCATATTTTGACAAAATCACATAAAAATGACGTCGCACCAGCTAAACTTTAGCTACTATATTGTATTGTGCAAATGGCATTCCAAACGAAAATCGTATAATCTGCGTTGCTGTCAATTAATTTGCGATTGAACATTGGTATTCATCGATCCCAAATCGACCCCCTAGATCGGATCGACCCCTAATTATATTATATATTATATTGACCCCCCTGGGATCGATATCGACCACTTTGGCGATCTCTCTATATCCCTGGTGGTCTAAAGCTTAAAACGGAAAAAACAAATAAGTGGTGGCTGTGATGTTTATTTAGCAGGAAATAGGTTATTTTTTAATCGTTAAGCATTAGCATTGAGAGACATTTGTAATAATTATTGATAAAGATAAAAATGTAAGCAAATAAAGTAAAATTTTAATATAAATTATATATTTGAGAAAGATAAGATCATAAATAATAATGGGACGATGATCCTGGATACCTGAATGGACACCGGGTAAATATAATTATAAATTTTATTTTTATATAAAGAAAGAGAGGAGAACACAACTTTTTGTTCACTTTATTAATACATTCACTCATGAAACCATCAGACTGTAATTTCCTTTGACAATATAACACATCACTCAATAAGTCCTGAGGCTGACACATAGATGGCGCCTCTAATGAAAAATCTATATGATTTTTAGAAAGTACCACTCTTCAAATGTGTCAAAATTTCATGACAATCCGATCATTAGTTGACAAGTTATAGTGGTTTTAGTAACGCTACTTTTGTTATTTTCAAAACAATGAAAAAAAAAGGAATTTCGTGTGTTGATTAAACACTGTTTTTTGATGGGAAAAAATACCGTTCAAGCAAAACAATGGCTTGATAAGTGTTAGGGGACTCTGCTCCATCTAAAGCAACTGTCAAACCGTCGTGGTTTGCTGAGTGTAAACGTGGCCGTACAAACGATGATGCTGAAGCCTCTGGTCGCCCGAATTCAGCAGTTATTTCAGAAAACATAAAAAAAGTGCAGAAAATCGTAAAGTGAAGTTGCGTGAGAAAGCTGACACCTTAAAGATATCAGAAGACAGTGTATACACTTTTTTGCTAGAACATTTGTCCATGAGAAAGCTGTGTTCAAAGTGGGTGCCGCGCTTGCTCACACTTGATCAAAAACAACAACGCGTCCATGATTCAGAGCGCTGTTGGGAGCTGTTTAACCGTAATCAGGATTTTTTGCGTCGGTATGTGACAATGGATGAAACATGGATCCTCCACTACACACCGGAATCAAATCGTCAGTCACCTGAGTGGACAACAGCCGGTGAAAGCCGCCGAAGCGACCAAAAACGCAAATGTCGGCCGGTAAGGTTTTGGTATTTTGGGATACGCAAGGTATTTTATTCGTCGACTATCTTGAGAAAGGAAAGACTATCAACAGCGAATATTAGATGTCATTATTGGTGCGTTTGAAGGAAGAAATTGCGAAAAAACGGCCCCAAATGTAAAAGAAAAAAGTGCTCTTTCACCAAAACAATGCACCGTGTCACAAGTCATTGGCTACGATGGCAAAATTGCACGAATTGAGATTTGAATTGCCTACCCCCATCCACCGTATTCTCCAGATCTGGCTCCCAGCGATTACTACTTGTTCGCAGTCCTCAAAAAATGCTCCAGGGAAAGAGGTTTGCTTCAAATGCTCAAGTCATAGCCGCAACAAACGCCTATTTTGAGTCCAAAGATAAATCGTTCTTCAAAAAAAGGCAGCGAAATGTTAGAGAAGGGATGAATGTTTTACTCTTGAAAGAGACTATGTTGATGAATAAAGTCAAATTTTGCAAAAAAAAAAATGTTTTTTTAGTAGTTGGCCTCGGGACTTATTGAGTGATGTGTTACATATGAATACAATTTTTAAAGATCTATGTATATATCTTCATGATGAGATGGGTGGCTGTACACAGATATGTGAAATGAGAGCAAGTCAGCCAGTAGGGTAGCCTCTATCGAAATACATTGAATCTGCATACACTCCCTAATTACTGATGGTGGCCTTATCTAATTAAAGCCGAAACCTTTCATTATTTTGGCAGTTTTATTTCGATAGAGGCCACCCTACTGGCTGACTTCCTCCCTTTTCACATATCTCTATGTATATACTTTGAACATTATTGACTAACTTTGTACAATTATTTTGGTCGTAGGTCATCAAACTATTAAATTTACACGTGTACATTCATTGTAAATGATAAATATGTATATTTTTAGCAAAGACTTGAAGATAGTTTTTAAAAACCGAAACATCTCACTGAATAAGCATACAAAAACTTTTTATTTGGATACTCTGCTCATTTCTTTCTAAATTAAATATGAAAATTTATAAACTTAGAAATATGGATTTCCCTAACAAAAATCTGGTTACGCCTCTGACAAATATTCTTCTCGTTATGTTTTATCTAAAATTTCCTTGTATTTTTTTCAGATTCATAATGAAGAATCAGGTGAAGGACGTCGAAGTGGAGTTATGTGGCCAGGAGCTGAAATGATATATCAAAAACGTAAACCTACGTTTTATGAACAATTTAATTCAAGCATTCCATTTACTGATCGTGTAGATAGAATGATAAGCTGGTTTCTTCATCCTAATAATTCAATTAATCTTGGAATGCTCTATTTTGAACAACCAGATAGTTATGAACATATATTTGGACCTCATTCTAATCAAGTAAGAGAGATAGTTCAACAAATGGATAATATCACTGCATATATTCTACAACGACTTAACGATACTGGTTTAAACAAAAGGTATATTTCTTTATTTTGTTTATTGTAAAAAATTCTTAAATAAAAATTTTTTTAAATATGACAGAACAGGTTCATAGTGATCTCCAATTTTTCTGTTTGCCCTAACACCAAAGACCTGATATTCATTTCCACCAAAGCTCAACCTAAAATATAAACATCACGCGATTAACTGATAAGGTAAACAGATATATATAAGGGAGCATGGCCCATCTCCTCCATTAAAGGCCTGCTAGAGGTTTTGGGGCTTCAAATAAAAATATTTATAAAAAATCTTTAAAGTATAAATTAGAGTTAGGATATTGAGGGCTAGGATAGGTTAGGTTGAGCTGGGGAAACTCACTTAGGCCAGTAATGGTCCTTTGTGATACAACTTTTTAAATGGAGGTGGGATTATCTCCCACTTTGCTACCTCTGGAAGGAGACTTCTGAGAAAGTTGGAAATAATTTTTTGCGGCAAGCCAGACTCGTACCTGAGCTGTTTTGCAACTCTAGATCCGTAATCTGTAGCTTATCCGTCTTAGTCATTGCCTTGATATTGAGGGTTTCTTATATAAAATTTTATCTGACCTTGTTAACTGATATTTTTGTGTTTCCAACATCGAACCTTTATGAATATTCATTATTCCCGTTCAGACTTTATTTTACAAAACCCGAATTGGTGCGAGTTTTGCTTCAGTTTGGAGTCCTAGAAACCGACATCTCAACCATCATGCCACCAATCAAATTTCACATAGCTTGAATTAAAATAAAAGGAGCATTTGTACAATCTAGGGCATATACGGAACTATAACAGTACCTACCAAAAGATCATAATTATTCTTCAACCAATCACAAAGATTCTTCCCCTCTAGAGTGGAGAAACGTTTTGCCTATGAACTCCTTTCTTTCCTATCTTCTCTCCGAACTGATCGTAGCACTAGTATTGTAGTTTATATTTATATTGTTATTATTTAGTATTTTTTTATTAATTTTTAACAAAATAATTTGAAT
The DNA here is from genome assembly GCA_010014785.2 of Anisolabis maritima. Classification (NCBI taxonomy): domain Eukaryota; kingdom Metazoa; phylum Arthropoda; class Insecta; order Dermaptera; family Anisolabididae; genus Anisolabis; species Anisolabis maritima. The sequence goes on along the minus strand of JAAAKE020120062.1, from coordinate 7,152 downwards.
TAGATGATTTTTCTATTTTTGATTCATATGAATACAAAGTAAGCAGACCGATGCCCCGGTTAGGCTGGAGATCCCGAGGACGAGGAATCACTTGATTCACCAGCAAAAAAATATACTCAAAAAATTATTTTATTAAAAAAAATAATTTTTAAAATTCTTTCAGGGTTAATCTTTTTATACTTAGTGATCATGGAATGGATGAAGTAAAAGTAGATGGATTGATTGATTTAAGAAAGTACATAAACAATACTATGTTTATTGCCTCTGCTTCTGCTGTTTTGCAAATCATTCCAAAAGAAGGTAATTATAAAATTTTTATTTTCTTAATTAATGTTCTCAACTTTTTTTTACTTTCTCTTACCTATATATGTAATATATAGTGAGGAAGTATTGCGATCACAAAAAAAAAATCAATGTCGAGATTTCAAGGAAAATACAGATTTTGATGTTCCTCGCAAAATTGTGTGTCTTTCTGTCTGTGTGAATAAGATTTCACAAAAATGAAAAAACGTTCGGGCCTAAAATTTTAGGTCTTCGTCGCATACACCTCAAAACTTTTGAATAAAATCGACCAACGTATACTAGAACTTTAGTGATGTACTTTTTTAGTTTTTTTAGATGATCTCAAAATTCGCTCTAACGATTTTGATTAGAAGACATAAAACAATTATTTATTAGATACTCTTTGAAATGTATTAACCCTTATCTCCCTATCTTACCGATTTGATTAAATTGGCTGTACATATTGTATAATAAATTAGATAATCGTTAAGATGTATTAATCATTCTCCACCTCAAAATAGGGAGAGGCCCTCAAATTAGGATTTTAAGAATCTCATAGAATAGGATAATTCGTTGCCATGGTAGCAAAATGAAAATATTTTTCTTCCTATGTTTATCAATAAACGAGATTTTGCCCTGTCTCTTGGAGCAGAGATTGATCTGGTTCACTTCACAGGTCAGGGATTCGCTCCCCGCCCTGATCACAAAAATTTATTTCAATTATATTGGAGACCAATTAATTGAAATAAATAAGGATGGAGTCTAAATGGCCTCAGATGCCGAAAAAGTCTAAAAAAAGAGGTTTAATTGTCAATTTAATTTTTTTTTATAATATTGATAATTGATTAATACACACAAAAACTCTAAAAAATGAAAGGTATAATAAAATTGTGAATCAACTATCTAAGACGCCCGATGTAAAAAATCTGGTGTGTCCACACTTCGCACTATTTTTCTTATCTTAGGTAAGAGAAAGTTGTGATGTTCTGCTGTCACACTAGGTTTTTAAATTTAGTAGTATTTTATTTATGATGCCTTCCTCCAACTTGTATTTTTTATTAAAACATATTTTCCTTTGGTATCCCATTTTTTTCTATCCTGCTGGATTGATTTGTGCCATACCCAATGTTTTCCTTTCGTCTGTGAACTTCATGAACCTCTAAGGCACGTCTAAAAGTTTGAGAAACCCTATCCTGTAGGAATTGGCTCATTGAATTGAATGGCTTAAACTTATTTTATCTCTTATTTTAAGGGTATCTTGACGAAATTTATAATAATTTAAAGAAGGCTTCTGAGATTGAAGAATTTGATGTCTATAAACGTGAAGATATTCCTCATTCTTGGTATTATGCACATAATATCCGAACGCCACCTCTTATTGTTGTTGCAAGGTCTGGACATGCTTTTCATGATATTTGGGAAAGAGCTGGATTCCATTCACTTAGAGAAGCCATCGACTGGTATAAAATAAAATATAATATTTCAGGTATATTAAAAATAACATGAGAATTTTTTCTAATTTATCATTATGTATATGTTAATATTTAATTTTTTTTTTTTAGAGGAAGATATTCGAATTGGATGCCATGGATACGATCCTGCTGTTGAATCGATGCGACCGCTCTTTATTGCATATGGACCTGATATTCGAAACGATAATCATAAATGTTCGCCTTTTAATAACACAGATCTCTTTTCACTTTGGTCTCATATTTTGGGTTTACCTCAAATCAATACTAATGGTTCTTTGGAAAATGTCCAAGAAATGCTTCGCCCATCACAATATACATCACTTTTACAAGAACCATTCAATACTCTTAAATGGTCCACTTTTCTCATCATTAGCGGTAAATCTTTAATTTCCATTGTTTGTATAGTTTAAATTCAAGCGACTCAACGCTATGAGAATCTAATCTAATTTCTCATATTAATATATAAGTTAGAACCACACTTATGTTACACTACTCAAAAGATATCGCATTGATCCTGCGTCAACTAGTCAACTCATTTATTTTGAGGCTTGAAATTTGATTATATTCCAACCACCATCTACTCTTTTCTATTAATATTTATTATTTTCACCATCCCATTCCTATTTAAGAATTACTTTATGCATATAAAATATTCTATTTATAATCGTACCGGTTTCTCAAAACTACAAAATCTATAAATGACATGTCCAAGAAGAAATCTCGGATGGGTGGCCCCGAGGAATCTTAACGACCGCCATCGGTATTTTTAATATAATAAACTAAGATAAATATATAAATAAAAGTTCAAATGGTCTCAGTAACCGAAGGACTATAAACAAATAATTAAATAAACCCAAGAAAAATGGGATACCAAGCAATTTAAGTTTACCTCCATCTCTCTTAAGGGAGTCATACTTTCATCCTTGAGCCTACAATGTAATAAAGTTGATTTCATTTGTAATATACATTGTTATACATATAGCTACAATATTTAGGAACAATGTTGGGAAAATTAACTTATATATCATAGGCTATATTTACTTCTTTTTCTACGTTGACCCTTTTTTGAATCAGACTGTTGGTAGAAGAGTAGCTACGTAGTCTCTCTGCCATTTCATTCAATTCTTCTTCAAATTCATTTGAACAATTTATTTCTAAAATTTGTGTAGTTTTTGATATTACCTCACAACCATGACCAACGGCATTTTGGCTTGTTTCCTGCTGTTTTTTTTTTTTTAATTTAAAGAAAAAGATAAATTTAATGATCATTTTATTTTATTAATAGATTTTATTCTTACAATGAGTTTTTTTTTTTAATAAGGAATTCTTTCAATTATTTTATTAAATAAATAAAAAATCTTTTTTTTTTTTACAAAATATCAAGAAATTCCTTTCTCCCCTCCTTTTCCCTCAAATTGCTGGCCTCTTCGAGGAAGACCCGAGATAGAGAAGAGGCCCGGCGGATCATATTATCGAATCAAACTGATGGATCGCAAAATATCATCTTCAGCTGTCGGTGAATAATAATAATCGGTGTGCATACCACTCCCTTAGTCGGCCTTATCAAAACCTATCGCTAGCGAGAGGACATCACATCACCGCCGACAACGAGGGTCAATATATTTCGTAAAGCGCTTTCCTATTCCATTTCACTTTTAATTATTTTTTAAATTTTTTTATAATACTAAATTTTCAATTCATTTAAATTATTTTTTATTTATATATGTAATTTTATAGAATTACTTAGATATATTTTTTTAATCTTATTCGAGATTTTATTAATTTTTTGTTAAATTAACAGCAGAAGTAGATAATGCCCTGATATTTATGTTTCCCCGGTACGTTCTCAAAACCCTACGATATCGTTGCGACCTTTTCCATACTATTAATAACATTTAAATAATAATTTCATCATCGCATCCTGTGGACTAAGTGTGTTTCCGGCTTAATAAAGAGCTTTAGCTGCTAATCCGCCAAATAAATTATAAGCTTTTAAACATGAAATATTCAATATTAAATTACCAGTTATTATATTTTTTCAATTAAAATTTTATTTCAGTTGGAGGTTTATTTTGTGTTGTCGCTATAGGGATAATCATATATACTTCAGCAAGAGCTGCAAAGCGTATGTTACGCACTCGGGATTATAACTATTTCCTAGACTCTGGGTAAATTTTGACTATTGGTATAAAAGGATTATTTTTATTAAAGCCTTGGAAGTAAAAGCTTTTTTCTTTTGCCTTATTTATTTTTTTTCCTTTTATTTTTTAACAGGTGCGTGCTATATTACTTATTACTAATTTTCAATTATTAATGCTTATAGCTTTTGCATTTTATATTATTACGTATATCAATATAACGTTTTTGAGTATATTTGTAGGAGGATGGAGACCATTATCAAAATAATAATATAAAATAAACTAATATAAGCTTACTTTTTTTAATTAAATACTTCAAACTTGAAATTTTGATATCAATGAAATTTTTTTCTGATATTCTCCCAATTAAAAGCTTAAATTTCAATGTTTCGAGCCAGGTAAACTCAATATTGGTCTCAAAAAGGAAAAGGCTATTTTATAAGTTAGTCACTTCTAACTAGGTTAACCTAAACAATTTAAATTTAATTTAAATTAAAAAAAAAACAATGTTAAAATATTTTCACCCTTTTTGTAATCGGGTTAGAAGATTTTTATTGCACTGTCGTAGAATGTAAGGTAGATATGTTTGCTATCATTGGGACAAGAAATATCGATCATCATCATGGTCTTTCACTTATTAGCTCTCTTCCTTCTTTAATCATCAAAGTTAATGGTTGAACAATAAGCGGAACCCTTATAGATTACAGCAGATCGGCAGTCTTTGTACAACTGACTAAAAAAATGATTCTTTCATTCAATGACATTGAAATAAAAAAATTCAAAGAAACAGATAAAAAATGAAAAATATGGGCTTGTTAAATTTGATTCATTTATCGAATATTAATCTTAATTAATTTTTTTCTTTTATTTATTGACTTTGAGAGAAATTATTTTTTAAAAATTAGATTTATTTCTACAAAATCTCCATCTACCTTCAAGATATCTCCGAAATGTTATATTTGGTGGAAGACCTAGTCATGCTTGATTAAAATAACATGCATGCTTTATTATAATTTTTTGAATAATTCGTTAAAAAATTCATCAATTTTTAAAAAAAGCAATTTCTAATTCTTTTTTAATTATTGATTAATTTTAATTTTTATTAGTATAATTTTATTTTTTATATTTTGGTCCCAATATTGATTTTTTTCCTTTTTACAAATTCCTCTTTATTAATTTGTTATAATTAAGATGATTATTTTTATAATTAACATATAATAATGATTTGAAATATTTTGAATTTAACATAAATTACTTTGATTTCAGGTATTTACAATTGTATCAGGAAAATCAACATCTTTTAAGTGAGGTAGATGCTTGAATCAATAACTTTTTTTGTCACTTTTATTTAACAATTTTACATCTTGTTTTATTACAATGAAAAAGGTACTATTTGTACCAAAAGCCAAAATGCATCAACAAGGCTCTGTATTGAATTATATTAAAATTTTCTGCATTTTCTGATAAACTATAAATAACATTGTTTCCGAACATTCCTTAACAAAGACATCAATGTAATAAGAGATTATCACAAAATATATGTCTGTAAAATCTTATTTTATATCTTTGTTTGGATTATTGCTAGAAGATCAACTACAAAATCTAATCAATCACTTTTTCAACATCCCTCAAAAAAAATTTTTTTTAACCATTTAACATATATCTTTTTTTTCCATTTTTTTAAAATTATATTAATTTAAATGAAAAATTATATAATATTTATTTTAAAGCCTTAATATAGGCCTACAAGTTCATAAATAATTTTATTTCAAAATTTTTTTAGTTGTGAAATATATTTTTTTAATTCGTATTTTAATAAACTTTTTTCATTAATCTGCACTAGTTTGCCGTCTTTGACCTCTTCTATTTCTTCCACCTGTGAAAATGAATGTAAAAAAAAATTATTAAAAAATATTCAATCATCCTTTTTCAATTTTTGGAAATAACTTTATTTTATATAAATTATATATATTTTAATAAATTTTTTTTATATTTTTACTTTTTTTAAATAGCATGAGTTCGCCTAACTAATAATCGGCTACTTTTAGAAAAAGGGAAAAAAATTATCAACTCCAATTGATTGTTCAATCAGCAATTTGAAAAAGTAAAATTTTATTATATTTCAAGAATAGGTCGTAATCTTCCAGTCTTCATACATTGATTTATACAAAACCCTCTAGAATTGCATTTACCTTCTACTCATTATTTTAAAATAAGTGGATTATTAAAAAGTAAACAGTAACTTTCCATTTTTTATTACAATATTATATTTTTCACTTGGATTCAAGTTGTTTTATGAATTTTTTGAAGCGGTTCGAAAAGTTCTTTATTGTAATGTTGTAAAATGAAGAAGCACACATCTTTACACACTTGAGCAAAAAATGCCGACCAGCTGACTAACATCACTGGAATTTAATTTGTAATTAGATTACAGCTTATTTACTTAATTTTAATAAAAAGAAAGAAGAGTAAAGCAATCCTTGATTAAAATAAATAAATGAAGAAGTTCAAAATCTTATTTGGTTTTTAAATTTCTCTCTTAAACTGATTCTTCTAAATTGTAGTGACTATAAAGAAACTATAATTTTAATTATTTAATTTATTAGTAAAATTATATGGCGTATGAAAGAGGGTCAATATTTTGATTAAATCTATTACTTTGGTAAAATGCAATTAATTATGAAAATGTATTTAGAAGTTTTAATATAATATTTACCAACAAAATCTCAAGTATATATATGAGGAAAGTGGTTTAAAAGAGTCAAGCTCTTTTAAAAATCTAGGGCTATTATATGAATAAAGTAGAGTGATTCACAACCCGCATGCAGTCTCTTTCTGGATATTTGCGCCTCCGAGGATTTTCAAAATAAAAATAATTAGAATGAAAATGACATTAGAATGCAGCCAGATGAATAATTCTCTAATGAAAAAATTGTTTTTCATCAGGTTTCAGCTTAAGCCTTTTTTTAATAAATATTCATATGGTTGCAGCATCTCCACATTTATAAATATCATTTAAGCCAAATATAAACACTTCTATATTCACCAGTAACTTCTTGAAAGATAAAAATCTTAAAAAATTTGTTCAGTCTTATTTATTTTAATAATATATTTTATCACCATTTATCAAAAACTACGATTTTCACGCACCATATAAGGGTTGGGGGCGCGATGTGGGTTTTCAAGATAAAAAAAAAAAAGATTATGCTTAACTGGTATAGAATTTGACATGTAAATCTTAAGAGTTCTTTGTATTCACC
>JAAAKE020120051.1:0-15542 GCA_010014785.2 Anisolabis maritima | reverse complement strand
CCCATGACAATGGCAGCATAACCATAGAAATAAAATGCTAACAGCCCTGATGAAATGGCGCACTTGCAAACTATTCTTTCAAAGAAACCAAAAGGCACTAAAAGAGAAAGAAAATTTCAGAAAAGGAGTCATGATAAGTGACGAATTTATTTTAAAATCTATCATTAATATTAACAGAATGCATACATCTTTAAATTTTGCAGCCGCTTTAAGGCCTTCGTAGTAAGGCGTTCGCTCTCTCGTCAATCAAGAGAACTTCTCTCTCTCCATCTTCTCCAATCAAAACTCTCCAATATCAAATCAAGTGTTGGATGAAGAACTCGAAATGTTAAATGGAAAAATAAATGGAAATGGCTCAACGAAATGCACTGTCTAGTTATTTATTTATTTATTTTAAAAACCAGGTTAAGGGCCCACTCTTTCTTTTCTTTAATTTACTGGTAGACTTTTGCAATTTCTCTAATAATAATATATAAAACTAGACCTTCTCCCGAGTAAAAGGATATAAAACATTTCTATCTAAATTTGTTTAAAAAATAGGCAATGAATTTGCAACACTCCCCGTCCAATTTGCCATCGCTAAACGGAATATAAGATTAGATGGGGCCGATCTACACCCCCCTCGAATGTTGATTTTTGGGTTATGTTTGGAGTAATAAAGGTCATTTATTTTATTATATATTAATGGAATTTTAAAAAACGTTAAAGATTGAATCAAATTTTAGTTTTCTCTCTATGATGACGTATCTTTATCATTTTATACAGAATATTTTTTACTTTTTTTTTAATCCGCTTCCACTTAACGGTTTGTTATGAAAATTGGTCCAGGGCTGAAGACCAACGTCTTTAATTATTACTATCGAGTTTCAAAAGACTATCCTCAGCGAATGCTCAGAAAATCGTGGTGTGCAATTGGGACTGCGGACCGATTCGCCTCAAATTTTTCTCTACTTTAAGTGCTCTAAAATTGTTAAGTTTCATCCTTTTCTGATGAGTGGTTCCAAAGATAAGATACCAACTCGAAATCTGATAAATGATTGAGAGATATAAGATATTTATTTGAAAAATGAAATCAACGAATATCTTTTATAATCACTGCTTACATTTAGGTTCCCAACTGGGGGCTTTATCTTATCTATTGCTCTTATCTATTAAAACATGGGCAATGAATGACCCTTCATTAAATGGCCTATAGAGAATTTTTTTGGATATGGAAACATAAGGTCCAACGGACCTATAATGACCAGAGAACACATGCCACAAGGAAGAACGGGACTAAGAGAGAGTGAGGAGTTTAAAAGGAGCTTGTTGAGGTTGGAATGTAAACTTCTCTCCTCTATCTCCTCAAATGATTATTTTTCAAATATAATTTCTTTCAATTCAATCTTCAAGCAGATCAGATCGACTTGCCAAATTATTTATTTTTGTGCTTGTTAATAGAATAGATTTTATTGTCCCTGCACATATCCTTTTGGTGTGATCAGCAGCAGGTGGGCATTCATGGCACGTGCCCTGCACATGGCCCCCTGGCTAACCAATATCGTTAGACTCGCCAAACATCATTAACAACTCATCAATAAACACCAATCTAAGCGCGTGCAGGAATACATACGTGTGTTTCGTCTCTCTCCTCCTTCTTTGTCTCTTTAATTCAATATCAAAAGGTTACGGATTATATGCCAATCAGCTGTTACTTTTATATTTAGACAGGTTCATTATAAGCCGGAGGCGAAGGCCATCGATGAAGAATGCCCCAATTCATGGAGAGTATTTGTAAATAAATTCAATTAACTTTCTTCTTTCCAAATGGAATTTTCTTTTATAGTCCATCTAGGAGTGAAAACTAATTTCTAGAAAAGTCAGGACACATGTCAACCTTTGATGAATCTCCTCAAAAAAATCTGGTAGTGTAACAGCACTTACACTTTACTTCCTCTCTAGGGTTCTGAGTCCCCTGAATACGCCTCTGCTTTGCTTTCCCAATATGAGAGATCATGGAAAGAATTGGATAAATTTTTGCGATTAGATAGATCTATCTCCCCTGCTAATCGCCTCCTAATTAATAAACTCGATTTATACCGTCTTTTATTTATAGGAAGAAATAAGGGTAAACTTTCTTGGAATAACGTTGCATTTTATTTATTATTTAATGTCTTCTTTAAACGCGAAGAAGGGAGAGACAAAAGCTAAAAAATATTACACGAATCACTTAAATATCTAAGTATCTGACATAAGAACGCTTTTAGAGCTGAAACAACAAATAAAACGAGTTCATTGAGCGTTAACTCAAACCCAAAAGACAGTCAGATAGACTGTTATGTTCATTCAGGCTGTTAAAAAACAGTAAAGTAAAAAAAACTTGTTTTTTTTTTTTTTTTATTAAATATCTGACAATTTGTTTTTCTAAACCGGTAAAATAAAATTCAAATGTTATGAATGTCACGATGTTTTCTTATACCTTTAATTAATGTTGAAAACTGGACAGAATCAACAATTAAGAAAGTAGGCATTTTAACACAATTTTAAGGCAAAAATCGTAAAACGTTTTAACTTCTTATTTTGGAGTTCATCTATCTAGATGGATAAAGACAGTCTGTCTGTTTGTTACGAGTAACTCTGAATCCATTTAAAGAGTTTCCATTAGATCTCTTTTCAAGGTAGAGACAATTCGAGTCAAAGAATATAATTACGATTAGAACACGTTAACCTATTTGACCATAACTATAACTGTTCAAGTCAGGAAACAGATGATGGATTTTAATGAGATTCAACCCCAAATTTCGAAATCAACATTTCAACAGAAATACACGTTTTGAGTTCCTTTGAAAATTTATTTTTAGAAAATGGTGTGTGTATGTGGGTCTGTTTTAAAAATATATATTCTAAACTACGAATAGTAGAACGATGATATTTTAAACATAAACTTAGACTAACATGAATATGGAACAGAAAGATTTTGACTAAAATCGGTCAATCAAGAGTGATACTTTACTGATGTCATTTTTCACTTTTTTTGATTTTTCTCAAAATATGAAACAATGTTTTTTTTAAATTTTGTATATAACTTACCTAATTTGAGATAAATAAAATGTGTATTTTAATTTTAGTAAGAAGAGTACTTTACTCTTTCATTTTTTGAAATTTTTATAAAATAGATATTCTAAATTAAATTTTAATTAATATTTAATAAATAAAAAAAAAAAAAAAAACGTTTTAAGCGACATTTTAATCGAGTGCTCCTAGGGGCCATGATCTGACCATGTGACTAAAAAAGTAACTGTAAAAACAGAATGAAGTATAATTAAAACTTATGTGGCAGCATCAGATTTCTAATAATAAAATTTTATTAATACTATAAATAGTTCATTTATATATTCCCATTTCAGACACTATCGTAACTTGATAACGCGTTTACACGTCATATCACTAAATTTCATTATAAATTATTATTTTTTTTTTAAGTCTTTTTCGGCATCTGAGGCCATTTAGACTCCGTCCTTATTATTTATACCAATTGGTAGCAAATATAATATAAATAAATTTTTGTCGCTCAGGTCGGGAAGCGAACCATTGATCTTTGGTACGTGAAGCAAGACCTCTACCTCTGCACCAAAGGACAGGGCAATTAAAAGTTTTTTATTATAAAATTTAAATAAAATATAATTAAAATGTATCTCTTCTATTAAATTCTTTAGTGACTTTGCAGTAATAGCAAAAAAATAAACTTATTATAAATACATAAAGCAATTTATGTATATAATTATTTGTTTTCTGCCTACAAATCGTAATAATTTAAGTAGAAGTCATTTCCTCTGACTATTTAGATCTATTTAGTTCCCTCTCTGTTTACTTTGTGTTTATTAAAGCGACTGAAACGTAATTAAAATGCAAAACGATTCTTTAATTGATTCCTCTGTTCTGTTCGTTTATCAATTATGATAATTATTCTATCTACTAGCCCTCGAGCGTTCGGTTTATGATTATGTAAAAAAAAAAAAAAGAAACACAAATGAGGTGTTTGAGAAACTTGTTTTCATTTAAATCGATAATTTCCATATAGAAGAGAGAAGTGTTGAAAAAAGTAAAAAAAAAAATGTAATAATTACGACCTCGATTAATTGCATGAAATGGAATTAATTCAACGAATATTCTTTTGTTTGTCTTGGTATATCAGTGATTTTCACCCTTTCCCTCCTAATAAGATAAAATAACAAAAAGGGGGCTGTGAAGATGAAAATAAAATTCTAAGAACTATTATTTAAAAATACAATAAGAAAATATATATTATGTTAATATATAAAAAAATATCAAAGATTCAACTATTTTATAAGAAAGTGTGAGGTGAATATGCATTCGTCAGAATCCCTCACTGCGTTTTCAAGTTAAGAAAATAATGGGAAATTTATGATTTTTTTTATAATTATTATTTATAAATTGTTTTGGAATTTTCCCCTTAGGGGATCATTTAACAACATTAAAATAATGGGGCGGGAATGAAAAAAAGATTGAGAACGCTGACGTTCTTTGTACTTTTTTGCTTAATAGATTATATAAATTAATAAGTATATACTCATCAATTAATTTTGTGATAAGTACTTTTGGAGTATTTTTGTGTTGTTTGCTGCTTTTCAAGTCTTTTTTGTCATCTGAGACCATTTAGTCTCCGAATATATTTATTTAATTAATTGGTAGCCAATATAATTTTAATAAATTTCATCGCTCACCACGGGAAGCAAACCATTGACTTTTAGTTTAAGAAACAAGACCTCTAGCTATATGAGCTTTTTCAATTAATTTAAATAAATATGGACAGATAACGGTTTATCGTCATTTGTATTTAGAGAATTTATCATATCTTTGATATAGAAATGAGAACTTTTTTTATTAATATTTTTATTTTAGAACTAGTATATTTTATGAGCGCCCCAAGATAAGGACATTCCTAATTTAGTTTTTTGTTCTTGTATTTACATGCGAAAATTTGAGTTTAACTAACTTTCATGTTGAAAAAGGGTAATAAATAAAAAAAATGCAATTTAAAGACATCGTAGAAGTTGTTCGTATCGTAAAAGAAAATGGTGTCCCTTCCCCTCTTTTGGCTGGCTTGTTCTTTAGAAAACAATGGAGTTCTTCAATACGACATCTTATATAAACATAAACTGTTAAGAAATTTGACGCCAACGATGTAATGGAAGATGAGTATCACATTCTTCTCCTAGTGAGGGAGAAATCTCTTTTTTTCAGATATATGCATCATCATACATATTATGTTCTAAGCTTCTTACAACTTCCTTAAGATGGACATTTTCTTGAATATCCGAAATAATATTTATTGAATTTGAATGTCTTCACAAGTTACACGGGCACAATCAAAAGAAATAAGCTGGTATTCTTTTTTCTTTACCTTCAAATCTTCACCAGCGATAATTTCCTATTGTCTAAAAAATTTTCTCTTTGATATTATATATATATATATAATAGTGTGGGAAAGTAAAAAAGGATGAGACAAGACGAAACTGGGCCCAGGAGAAATGATTCTTCATTTTCAATTAAAATATCTCCTCCACCCTTGGAAATTGTTCTAATTATTGCAATATTGATATGATCGTTCATGCAATTACTTTAACTAATTATTTCATTATATTTGAAACAATATACATATGAATGGGAGTAACTTTATGCAAAATAATTTGACCCATCTAATAATGATGAGATATTAAAATTGTATCAAAATGTCACAGAGAAGAAAAACATACAACGGCTTTATTTTGTCTGATTCTTCCCTTTCTATTTACAAGGCGTTTATATTACTTTCTCTTACCTATTTATGTATTTATAAGTTACGATATTTTGTTATAGCCTATATATGTATTATTCAAGCGAAAATATATATAGGTAAATAAGTATTTTATATATATATATTTTAATATATATTTATTTATTTTTAATTTCATTTCTTCATTCTTTATTAAATCTTTTAATCAAAAAGTTTATTAAAATTTTATTTACGCTAGAGCCCCATCGCATGCATTCTGAAGCTTTTTAATAAAATCAGCCAACGGGAAGTACTTTTTTAATTTTGTTCGATTTTCTCAAAATCCGCTCTAACGATTTTGATTAAAATTAGATGATCTTTTTAAACTATTAACTCCTATCCCCCCCCCCCCCAAAAAAAAATTGTTTGGGGCACAATTTACTGATGTAGTCTCTTGCTGTTGTCGAGTTAATAAGGAGTAACCGCTCTTATTGTTAAACTCTACTCTAACAGAAACGATTAAATTGGCATTAAACGACTACCTAGGGGATCCGACAAAAAATCTGGTGTGACAGCACATCAATCAGCTTCCCTTAGGTACAAGAAAGTTGTGTGATATGCGTTTAGTCATGCCAGATTTTTTAAATATTTATATAGGCAGTATAAACTTTAAATTTTTTTTTTTTTAATTCTTAAAATTCTTCTTTTCCAAGAGGAAAAAATATTTAAATAGACACCTAGGATATTTAAAATAACATTTTATTATAATATAATTTAAAAAATTTAGGAAAAATTTTCATTGAGATTCTTTTTTAGCATTTTAAGATAGTAGTATTATATATAGGCCTACTATATAATTTTTGTTAGGAAAAAATTCATAATTTTAACAAATTAAATGCTTTCCACTTAAAAAAATTTAATCTCCATTGTGAGTTTCTTGCTTAATATAAAATTCCATTCATATATATATATATATTTTTTTTTGTAAGTTTGTATTTAATTCCTGGCAAGAAGACGCACGCCACTACCAACTACCCTCTACCCATGCAACGAAAGAGTCTCCTTCCCCGGCTGGGGGTGCTTTCTCTATGGGGGAGGGGCATCCATCAACCCTCGGATCGATACCCTAGCCTTTAGGGCATCGGAGTCTCCTAGCGCCCCGAACCCCGAATTACGATCCCCCATCAAACTAGAGCTGGCTGAGCTCCACCACGATAACCCTCCTCCACCTCAAATGATCGAAAACATTCTCCCCCCTAGGAAAACCTTTCAATTTCAATTAACGTGCATCTCATTGCAGTTGATCGAATAGGAGGAGGAGGAGAAAAGGAATAGGAGTAGGCAAATTGTGAATTTAACTTATTATGGGGAATTTGTAATCAATCCGTAATCTAATTCTCTAAGAACATTAGCACAACTTTGATTTAGCCTATTAATTTGAAGAGGGTCTCATTTAATTCAAATAGTGACCAGTGGTGCAAACAGTCCGTTTCAAAAGTGTCTTCATTCATGATTTGGAGTATCATTTTCGTATACTAAACTTATTTAAATTAGATTTTTTACCGACCAACATAAAGAAAAGATTTTATACGTGTTAGTAATTTGCTGCAAAGTAGAGAGTAAAGTTTTATAATACTGGATATAAATTTTTCAGCTCTATCTAAATGATAATTCAAGTATTCTGATTAAATTTCTTCAGAAATATTTTTTCAAGGGTCTTACTAGGCTTCGACTTCTATGAAGCAGATTTCCTCGGTATTGTAATTTCCCTTTCTTTGATAGATGACTGCTGCTTGCTTTGGCCAATCCAGTTTTTAATTGATGATTTGAATTACAATCAAATGATAATAAAATGTATTAAAATGATCAATTAAAAACTAGATTGGCCCAAGCAAGCAGCGATTAGTATCAAAGTACAAAAAAAAATCCATAAATCTTCTACTAAAATGAACGCAAAAAGAAGCGACGAACAAGAAACTTGAAAAAATATCTTTAAGAAGGCATTTTCCTGGAAAATTTTCTGAAGGAAGAAGATAAATGACATTCACTGCACGAGTGAAGCAATCCAAGGAAATTTTAAACTGAATAATTGAATTATAATTGAGATTAGAAGAGATTAATCTAAAATTTTGGCCTACATATGTATTATTATATTTTACTCATTCTTTTTTATATAAGCAAATCGTTAAAACAAGTAAAACCTCTTCTCTTCCTTATGTTGATCGGTAAATATCTATAGGAGGAGTTATATCCAATTTGAAATTCCAGAATTTTATATTAGAAATCTTGCTTTACTTTTTGCAAATAATCTGTTATTTTTGTCCTATAATATTCCTACTTGTGAAGTTCTTACTCAAGCTCTCATAATGTTGCCAATTGTACGAAGATTGTCAAACGTGTTGTCGAAAGGTCCCAAATATTCAAAATGTGTTAGAGAGTATTAAGAAAGTGTTTTAGGACATATTCCTTCTGCTTGAGGCAAATTTTTTATCTAATTTTTTTTAAATAAAAGTTTTTATTGGGAAGTCAGTTACATAAATTATTCAAATACCTTTTTACAATGGCATATTCATGAGGGACACTAAAATCAAAGAAATTTGCAAAAAAAAAAGATCAAATGAAAATAAGAAATAAGAAGAAAAGATGAACAAAAAAAAATAAACACCAGCAAAAAAGGAAAAACGAACTCTATACTTATGATGAATTGAGGCTTTCAGAACCCATAATTTTTTTTCATATGCATACTCTCCCACAGAATCGGTGAGTCCTTTTATTCTAAACTCTATATATCATACAAAAAAAAAATTCACGCCCTCTCACACCAATAAACAAAATCCTGGCCAAGTTAATGCTACGCTATTTACGTCTAATCATTTACAATTATTATAAAAAATATTAATGGTGAAAGAAATCGTTGCTGTGTCTAAATTTGACTCCAGAAAAAGGCTTTGAATGCTTAATGATAGAAATATTTAGAGACGTTTCAAATAAAGTTTATATGGGTGTGTCTTCAGTTAAAATTAGTTAGGCGAATAATTCCCAAAGGTGGTTTTAAATACATATGATATTCTTTGATGTTATATTTAGGTCAATTCTCAAATCTCTTACATATTAGATTGATCAATCTAAACTGAAGATGAGCAAATAAACTTTTTTCGAAACGTCTCAAAATTTGTCTTTCATTAGGCATCCGAAGGCTCTATTTGCTGCCACTGCCTTCCCTTGGAGTCAATTAAAAAATATTAAAAAAAAAAAAAAAAACAAGATAGAAACGTTTATTAGATTCTCAGGCGAAGGCAATTTATCAAAGGGCAAAGCCAGAACAAAAGCGAACTTCAATCGCAATTGAATTGAGTTAAAGAATAAAAAGAAAATAAAAAACTTGAAAAAAGAATCGAGATAAAACCCGACTTAAAGATTCTATAAAATATTTAATATATTCTTTAGATTAAAATAAAAAATTAAATTAAACATCTATTAGCCTCCTTGCATAATGAATAGTAATATCTAATGTCGAAATTCAAAAACACGAATCTGATTAAATAAAAATTCATTGAAATGAGTCTATTTCTTCTATTCATTTGCCGAGGTATCCCTATCCCTTCTCCTAGGACAGAAAGTATGCAAATTCGTCTTTGATTTTGGACTAATGAAAGTTAAACCAAGTTTATTGATGAAGAGTTAACAAAGGGTGATTAGCCACCGAAACGTCATCAAATTAAATGTCTATCTGTATTGTTCAAGGGGAGAGTGCAGGTCTTTGTGTTAAGCACCTTGCAAAAATCACCTCTTATCGAAACGTCAAGTAAATAAGAAATACAAATATAATTAAAATTAAAATAAAAAAAATAAAATTTATTCTATAAATGATTAAATATCACTAGGATTAACAATATACTCACAAATTGAGGAAATCCTAGAGCGGAAAGCAGCACGGGATGATATGAATGTGACGGCCTCTATGCCAAGACTAAAGGGAAGCCTGTCTGCCCCATCCAAGAAAAAAGCAGGCATTAGGCAGGCCAGGACCTGCAAAGCAAAATTAGATAAGAACCATACGAATCACCTGATCTTCTTACATAACAAAAAATAATAATATTAAAGGAAATGAAAAGAAGAAAAAAAGTTTTTGTTTATTTCATTCAATTATATGCAGGCCTATATTATTGAATGTACATGGGATGAGGTAATATAGAGGAATTATTAATATTTTTCCAATATCATTGCTGTATTTTTTATATATGGTTGAGGTGAGTTTTAACTCCTGACCTGAGCCATCATAGCAAATAGCAAATATCAAGGATAATTAAAACAAGACTTTCAATATGTGGGCATCTAAACAAAAGCTTCTATTCTTTATATCTAGGAGCAGTAGGATGTCGCTGTTCAGTGTTGGCATCCCTGGTATGAGATTTTTTCATTTTATTTTTAAGTTTATTAAATCGTACTTATTTATTTGGTAGCCAATATAATATAAATAAATCTTTTCCGGGGAGCGAACCACTGACCTTTGGTATGAGAGACGAGACATCTACACCAGATTCAGGTCATTTAATGCGTCGTTATTGTGGGCAATAGGAATTACCAGACATACACACAGACATAATTTATAAAAGAACATATGAAATGGCAATTAAATTATATATTATATATATAAGAAAGTCATATGCTCATTTCGTTGGTTCAATCCTCACCTCAAATTAAGAGAAAAAAATGCTCTTTTAATTTCTGCTAAGTTTCCAAAACTCCAGTCCTAAGGAAATATACACAAGATATAATTCCGATCTCCATGCAGACTTGGGAAACGATAGCCCAGGTTCGATTCCAAATTGACCCCCAATTTCGGAATTTGGTAAATTAAAAAAAAAATATTTTTTTAAAATAAAATTCGGTTATACTGCCACGCGAACACGGATCGTCTAATGAAAGGCAAAAATATATTTAATTATAAAAAATAAGAATAACCTCGATAAATTCCTTCACTTTTAATCATTTGCATTTCATTTGTATATATTATTTATATTTATAAATTTTTATTATTTTAAATTCATTTGATATTGACGTTTCTTTAGATGGTCATATGACCTCTTTATTTATCTTTTCATCATCTCACCTCTTCATATGGCCATTATTGTATTTTTAATGAATTCCAATTGAATTAATTTTTTTTCTCTCCAATAATATACAAAATAAATTAACTATTTGAAGGTTATATGAGTAATTGAATTTTTTACTAAAGTTGCAATTTAAATTCCTTAACTTTTTATTATGATATGGATAAGAAGAAATAATGAAAAAATGAATTTTACTTTCCTTCCTTATACTATTATTATATCAATTATTATTAATAAATAAAAGGAAAGTAAGATGAGTGATTTATTTTTAGGTATAAAAAGACAGAAATGTACATTTTTATTAACTGTCTCTTATAAACCAGGAATAGTCCTAGACTGTTCATCTTTTTTTCCCGTTAACTCTCTTCCCTGGTTTGTAGAAATTGGTTCGTTTTTCCTTGCTGGGGGGTAGACAACCAAAATGACCATCTCGCTAGGGATCTTCTTTCGATAATTTGTTCCAGAACTCCTCTAGAGCAGGGTTGTCAAATCTTTCTAGAAATTAATAAATGTTGTTCATTCTGGAGCAATTAATGAGATGGTCATTTGGGTTGTTTATTTTCCAGCAAGTAAAAACGAACAAATTTATTTATTTTTGAATAAGAAATATTCTATACTTATTAACCTAGCTTATTCCTGTCCCTCAGAGGTAAAGATCTTGCTTCATGATCTAAGGATCAATGGTTCTCTTCCTGTCCGCAGCGATAAATTATATCGGATGCCAATTAATTTGAAAAAATATGGACGAGTCTCGAAAGACAAAAAATTACTATGATAATATTTTCCTCATTTATCTCACGCGCCTTCTTTTGTTCTTTTAGAAATTGATAAATTTCTCTTTACTCTTTTAATCTTGAAGAAAATTGTTTTATTTATATTTTTTTTTTTTATTTCAAACTCCCCATTTGTTTGATTGATTATTGATTTAATATATAAAAGAATAGAATAAAAAAAAAATGTTTTGATTTTAAAAGAAAAATTGCCAAAACGATCAAACATCTACAAAAGAGGCTATTTTTCTTTTTTTTATATTTCATTCACATGAAATCCAAACAAATCGTTTTTCAGCTTATAGCCTACATATATATCAGATGCTTTGAAAAAAAAGAACAAATCCCGAGAGCAGAGAGGAATATTGACCCCGAGGCCAAGGAGGTAGGTCCATTGTCCTCGAATGCTGGTGTCGGAGAGATTGATGATGTGTGATCTCAAAATGGCATCTCGATAAGCCGATTGGTCAGGAGGGACTATTTTCGAAAGCCGCATTTTCAAAAGGGATTTTTGTCCCGGGGATTATATGAAGGAAAAGCAAGTTGTTCAAGTAGAAAGCAAACCAATCAGGTTGATTCTCTCTCGTTCTCTTGTCAACATGTTTTTATCTTACTTAAGCTCACTAGAGTGAAATAAAAAAAAGAAAAAAAAAATTCTATTTTGTATGTGTTTGTTTAGCTAAATTAAAAACAAAATTTGGGTAGCGGTCGTGCTCACGTTTCGGGGTGTGTGATGTTGATATTATTTTTTATACACGATGAGAACAAATCCTTCGAACGTAACTAGATTTAAGGAACAAAAATAAAAAAAAACCTTTTATTTTAAATACATTAAGAAGAGTAAAATAACTTTTTGCATAAAATTATTGAATATTACAAAAAATAAAAGCTCGGGAGCTTATTGAATAATTTATTTAATTTTCCAAGAATGATGTTATAAATCTCATTACTATCGCTTTTAAATTTAAATATTCAACAATTTCATGTAAAAAAGTTATTTTCTTATTTTTTAGTATATTAAAAAAAAAAATTTTTTTTAAAGGTGGCTTCCAAGAAACAAGATTAGTGAACTGGTGAAAAAAAAAAACATTTATTCAATAATAAACCAAAATAATAATACTAATAAATTTTTGGGGTGGGCGAGAAACAAATTTGACACTTGCCCCAGACGCTTCATACCCTCGTTACGACATTTTTCAAAAACTTTTTTCATTTTTTTTTTTTTATTTTTATTAGAAAAAATTTTTCTCATCTTTTTTATAGCACACTATACACTTTTTTTTGTCGCCTTTTGATAATTATGATAAATATACATAATACGATAATCGCTCTCCGTCCATATTTATTTAAATTAATTGGTAGCAAATATAATTTTATCGCTCAGAACGAGAAATGAATAATAACGCTATAATGAAAGTCTACCTCTGCTCTAAAGGAGAGGGGTTATTATTTTTTTTACGCCCCTAAGGCTCTTTTATTTTATGCGACGAGTGAACAGGTTGAAATCAATAAATTTATTTCTCAAACAAATCGATCCACAATTGTATAGATAAACTATATTTGAATTTGTTATTTATACGTAATTTGAATAATATATTATTTTAATGATAAAATTATTTTTTTAAATAAAAAATAATTGTAAAAAAAAGAAATTAATAGGTAGCTATTGAATTTATTTATTTTAATAAAAAACGAGCCATGAATAATTTGAATAATTTAAAAGTCATAATGATTGTTTGTGTTAAGAGACACAACCTTGGCATTATCATTAATTGATAGAAAAAAATAAAAAAACTTTCTATAGGACAAAATTCAATCGGAGTCAATATTTCATAATTGCCAAGAAAATTCTGTGGGGAAAATATTCAAGGAGAGAGAAATTTATTTTTTAAATATTCTATTTTTTATATTAGCCTTGAAAAGGAGTGAAAAAAAGAAAATGTTTAAGAACATTTCTTTTTTCCTGATTAATATAATAAAAGGGATTAACAATAATGTAACAAGCCACTTTTTCAAAATTTCAGATACAAAAACTCAAATTTTGTATGTATCAGTAAGAGAATTTTAGTAATATCTTTGAAAATCGAAAGATGTAGTGTATGAAGACAGACCTGCTGTTAGATTTTAAGTTTTTTTTTTTTGGCAAAGTTAATATTTCGTAGTATTGTTGAGTTAAGTAAATCGGAATGGATTATTCTATAATACTTTAATTCAGTTAACATTTTATTAAAAGCAATAGAACAAATTTAGTTCGGATCTCATTAAAAATTCTGAAAAAAAAAAATAATTTTGCATACAAATAAGTGGCACCCTACTTCAAAGGCAACTGCCTCTGGTTAAAACTATTTCACTTGAAAAATAAAGCAAAATTAGCATTGTTCCTGAAAACAATGAAATTTTAAAAATAAGCGGCATATAGACAGGGTGACCAGCTACACTACAAAAAAGATATTTGAAAGAGTCATTTATTTATCTTTGATAACAAAACTCAAAAATCAGTTAAATTTTTTAAAGTTTACCTCTTTAATGTTTAACTGCGCACTGCCCCCAACAAGTCATCAATCGGCAGCTGACTGCTAAGTTGGACAGTATTTGTAAAGAATTGTAATATATAATATAGGAAAAGTATTGGAAGCGATCGCCAAAATAATCGATGTCGAGATTTCAACGGAAATGCATCTGCGTGAAGAAGATTTCTCAAAAACAAAAAAACTTTCCAGGCTAAAAATTTATATTTGCTTTACAATAAAATCGGCCATAGAGTACTAGTACTTTACTGACTTTGTTTTTTTTTTTTTTCGATTTTTTGCAAAATATGCTCTAACGATTTTAATAAAAATTATTTATTAAATTGAAATATATTAACCCTTATCCCCCCCTCCTCCCAAGTTGAGGTCCATTTAATTCTTGTACTAGATTTTTTGTGATTCCCTCTTAAAATACTACAACAATGTTAATTAAATTCGCGGTACATATAATAAATTACATAATCTTTAAGATGTATTAATCATTTCCCACCCATGGGCTCTCAATTTAGAATTTTAAGAATCCCATAGAAAAAATAAGACAACTCGTTGCTATGGTAACAAAATATAAATTTTTTATAATATTGATAATTGATTAAAACATACAAACGAACAATCTAAAAATTAAAGCTAATATAAAATTGTGAACCGGTTAACTAGGGGCTTGAAGCAAAAACAACACTTCGCACAATTTTCTTTATCTTAGATAAGATAAAGTCGTGTGATGTGCAGCCATCAGACGAGATTTTACTATCTCTTACCTATATATGAAATATGTAGCGAGAAAGTATTGAGATCGACAAAAAAAAATCGATTTAAGATTATTAATTTATGTTTTGAAAGAATTTTTTTTTATTTGTTTTTGAACAACTAGAAACGAAATTAAATAATTACTTTTCGACATTGTTCAGTTTTAGTTTACCATATTTCATCCACACATTTTATTTGCGTAAGATCAAATATTTACAATATTTCTTGTCACTCATGATCCTTTTCCAGGGAATGAAATTTAAGTTTTTTTTTTTAGACCACAGTCTCAAGTTGTAATTTGATTACGGTTGGGTCATTAGGATTTGTTTGTTGTCCCCATATCAACAAGGTTTTTCATTCCTGCATTAAATGTCAAAAAAAAAATTTATTAAAAGTTGTTAGTAATTATTAGAGCAACTTTTGTTAAAAAAAATTTTCTGTCTCAAAACACATAAAAGGGATAAATAAATTGGCATCTGTAAAATTTATTTGTGCCTTCACCAGAAGTTGATCAAATATTTATTAATGAAGCTGAAATTTGGAAGATCGGTTAAAACTTTGGAAACCTCTATCGTCTAATAATGCATCAGTTTGTTTGGCAGGTTAAATTACAAAAAGTATAGAGAGA
>JAAAKE020120040.1:0-15545 GCA_010014785.2 Anisolabis maritima | reverse complement strand
AGTTAATCTCAACAATCAACGCGGACCAACCCCGGAAAACATCATTCCACATATATATATATATATATATATATATATATAATATTATGTAGGAAATGGAAAAGAAAACAATTGCTTTCAGCCCATTGGACTAAAGTTTTATACAAATAGTTTGATTTGCCTGTTTCTTCATGCTCAGTACAGAGGCAAGAGGTGTCTACTTACTCCCATTCGATGTCACCCATTCCAGATATTTATGTTATGTCAATTAAGATAATAGATTTTAAAAAATATCTGTACTCAAGATGAATTACGTTGGTAATTTGAAATTTTTGAGATATTTATTTCATTGGTATGGAAGCAGCTAATTTTTTTTCTCCATTTTTTACCTAACCAATACATTCATCAACCCTTGAAAATGTCTTATAAAATATTTTAAAATATGAAAAATTTTATATATAACCATTCCTCTCCCCCCACCCCGCTTTCTCTTCTTTTAAATCAGTGGAATACACCAGAACCCTTTATAGTATAAAAAGAAGGAAATAAATTATTTGTGGATTCAGATTTGAGAGGTTTTTTTTAATCTTTTTTGTTTCTGTGGGCATAAACGTTACAGGTATAGGGGGTTAGGGTGAGGTGGTTGCCACCCTCCATTGGAGAGATTCACTTGGGTCAGTAATGGCCCATTGTGATACCACTTGGGCTTCTGGGGCTGAGATTATCTCTCACTTTCCTACCCCAAGAGACATCTGGCAGAGTTGGAAATAATTTTTTTTTTTTTTTTGCGTCAAGCCGGACTCGAACCCGAGCTATTTTCATACTCTCGTAATCCGTAGCTTATCCCTCTTAGCCACTGCCTCCATACATGTATATATTTATTACGATACAGATTATCCAAGCATATTGCTATCCAATTGATTTAATTGATTGATTTTCATCGGACTGCCCGGGATTCGAACCCACGCCCCTTGGCTTTTAAAGTTATCAATAATGACAATGTCTTTAACCTCTCCGGGTGGAGGGGGGATGGGATCTGAGTTGAATCGAGGATATCTATGTTATTCAATCTATGCTAACCTTTTAATCAATAGATGAGCATAAATAGTCAAAATTAATATACATTTGGTCATAATTCTATTTTATTTGAATTTATGAAACCCCCCCCCCCCTTCTCCTGAACCATTCCCTGAATACTTTTTTTTTTTAGTCTTTTCGGCATCTGAGGCCATGTAGACATGAAACGATATATAATATATATATATATTTACAATATCAATGATCTAGGCATATTTATTTATATCAATTGGTATCCCCTGAATACTTGAATGTGTTTGAATATTATGGCTGTATTTAGTGATGAGGTGAAGAAAAAATAGACGGAGGCAACGAAATAAAAGTCACTCTCTTACCTGAATCCTAGGAATATATTATTCATTAGTGAAGGGAGTAATTTTAAAATATTAAATTTTTATAGAATAATATTAATAATTTTTTTGAGTTTATCTTTGTGATTTTCGAAATAAAATCCTTTCTAGCTTTCTTTCTAGAGGTTGATAACAAATCTATACATCTAAAAAAAGGTTGGAGCTGCTGCTTTTGATTTTAGTACTATTTAAATTTTATTCACTTTAGGGTGTCGAAAAATGTGCTTTAACCTTTAATTTAAATAAAAGGTGATTTCATTTCAACTCTTAAGACGACAACGTTTCGAAAAAGAATATTTCTTCAAATCTTTCAGTTATCAAACAGAAATAAAAAAGTTATAGCAACATTTCTAGCGATTAAGAAGAAATGCATCTTCTCTGCTCTCGAATTAATTCCGTGAAAGAAAAACGTTTGGAATCGCATGCTTTATATTTCAGATAATATATGCTATTCTATTTAAAATAAGAAAGAATCCTTTCCTGGCTGATGGTTGAATGAATTGCTTCTATTTTCATTTTTTTGGTTGAACCAATTTGGCAAACACCCTTGACCGTTGACTAGAATTGGCGTATACCGGTAGCATTATTTTCGCAAATGTCTGTTTCTCTTTTTTTGCGAATGCAATTGGTCCAAGGCCTAACAGGTGGCTGGGGGCCAGGGTTCGATTCTTTCCAGCACCCAGAGCAGGAGCAGAAATCGTGAGAAGAGTTCGGGTCCCCGCGATAACGGGACGCCTGGCTTTTTGCCCGGCAATCGCACAAAAGGAAATGACCAATATTAATCGAGCCGAGATCGGACTCCAGTTTCAAAACATTCGGGCCTTCTTTCTTTCCTCTCTCTCAATTCTTCGCTCATTCTCTCTTTTCAAGCACCAGTCAACGCTTGCATCCGTTTTTTTAATCTTTTTACTTTACTCTCTCTCTCTCTTTCTTTCTCTTTTTTTTTTCTTCTTTATTTTATTTTTATTATTTTTTTACTTGTGATTTTTTCCCAGGTTGGTTATTTTGTTCGACAAGACGCGTAATAAGCTAACGGTCGCTGACCTTGCCGGCGAAATTGATGCGGTCGAATGTCTACCGAGATGATTTTAGAAAATATCGATTAAAATCCTATTCATAAAAGACTATTTGGGCACAAAGGAAACGTGATGTCCTGAGACTCTATAAAGATTTATATTCCAAAACTTTGAAATAATTAACATCGGGCAACGAAATTAAAACAGGATTTTCCATTATCAGTACAAAAGAATGTTTTATTTTTTTTTAAATAAGAATAAAATTTAAAAAAATATTTTGATAATAGAAATTGTTTCTTTAATAATTGACCTAAAAGCACAATTCCTGAACTGATTTTATATATTGTCAAAGGCGTCAAGTGATAACATAAATAAAATATTCTTTGTGACGTTCTATTTTGCTTATTATTTCGAATTTTCATATGTAGACAAGGAAAGTTTGTAAAAAGATTTATTTATTTTTCAACGCAATGATACTTTAAATAAAAAGAAATCGATCGCCTTTATTTATCACTTGACGCCTTGACTCGACCCCCAAATCACCTGAAATAATCGGACGTCATCATGGAGTCATATATTTTACATAAATTTTCAAATTTATTTAATTAAGAAGAAAAACCACTAAAAGAGTTTAATGTTTTTTTATATTTATGTTTCAAATAAATAATGATATTTTTGGAAAAAAAAAAAAAAAGAAAAAAACTTTGATTTAGAATTAAAGACATAACGATAAATTAAACATCGTTAGATGTGATTTAAGTAATAAAATGAAAACCAGAGAAGAAAAGGTGATTATTTGAGCTTTAACTGCTTAACAACAAAACTGTTTCTTAATTTTTTTTTAAATAATTCTTTTTATGTTTCAAAAGAAATCCCGAATAATCCATTGGAAATTAAAAAATAAAGTTGTATTGTTAGAATATTCTCATATTTTGATAAAATGTATATTCTCTATTAAACCAAAATTCAAAATTATTTGATTGCAATTTTTTTTACACAAATAATTATCATATTATAATTTATAAAACTAAGTGTGAAATTAAGAAATGAAATGAAATGAAATGAAATTCTTAGCAAAAATTATAAAAAAAAGTTTTAATATTTATTTAAATATTTTAAGAAATTGTATTTTGCGAGTTCAAGAAAATTTTTTTTTAGTTTTAACTTAAAAAGAAAATTATTATATAAAATTAAGTAAACTATTTTTATTTATAAATTAATGACTAATATATAAAAATAAAATTATGCAAAACTTTCAGCATAAGAGATTCAGGGGCGAATTTACACTTTCGAGGGGCCACCAAGATGGACACAGATCAAATTGTACCATTCAGTTGAGTTCATCTCTGTTAGAAGTATTAAATTCTGTATTGTTTTTTACGAGCTGTAAAGCTCCTTAACTCATAATTAATATTATAAAACAAAATAAAAATGTGTCATTGTAAATACATTTTAACAAGGTTAAGGTAGGTTAAAGTTTTGTCGTATGTCTGTGTTTTAAAAAGTGCAGATTATTTTTAATTTAACTCCCTCAAAGAGAGAGAATAAAGGCCAAGGGACCCCCAAAAAATATATTGCGTTCGGCCCCCGAATTTGTTAATCCGCCACTGAAGATATCTCCTTTCAATGTTAGAATATTATGAGGCGTTATCATTTTCTTTGTAAAGGCTGATTTTAGTAAGAAGTGAGAATAATAAATTTCATGCTGGCAAAACAGTGCTGCTTTAGATAATAAATTTTCATATTGGCATTTCTGGCTTTCAATGGTTGTTATTCAAGTTGCATAATATCATCTGTTAAGGCGAAACAAAACAGTTCGTTTGTTCTAAACAATGCTTGATGACTTTAGAGAGTAAAAGCCAATTCAGAATAAAAACTATTAATAGATTAATGTTTGCGGTATATTTTCTGTTTGGTGAACATAATAAATCCTGCAGATTTAAATAAATTTTCATCGGAACCCACATCCCTTGGCTTTGAAGGTTATCAAATAGTGACAATTTTAATATCTTTAACCTCTCGGCCACGGGAGTGGAGGCTAAGGGTGAAGTAGTTAATTAGATTTAATTTAATGGTCAAGCCTAAAGGTGCAGATGGATGAGGAGACAGGTGAAAGGCTTTGGAGCCTGAAACCAGTGATTGGGAAGATATATGCCAATAGTGCCCGATGCATCAGCGGTAACTAAACGGGGATGTTTTTTTTTTTTTATTGTAGGACTTGAATGTTTTTATGCCTTTAATTAAAATTAATTTAAAATAAATGTTTAAATAGAAATTGAGAAATTATTTTGACTGTTTCTATAAAATCTATTTTATTGACGTTTGATTGATTGATTATTGATTCCTTAAGTGGATAGAAATCCCTCCCTAGTCCCTCTTGAGGGATTTCTCCCTTCATATTAATATGATGAAAACTTATTCACTTGTTATTTTTGATAAAATAGTGGAATAATTATATCTTTATATTGATTAGAGCAGAGGCCTTGCTTTATCATCTAAGAATCAATGGTTATTTTACCGTCCTGATCGATAAAATTTATTTAAATTATATTAGCTAGCAATTAATTAATTAAAATAAATATGAAAGAGTCTATATGACCTCAGATGCCGAAAAAGTCTTTTAAAAAATGACAAGAAACTCACTTGAAAGAGTGGTAATTCTTACTAAGGTAGATAAAAATATTAAATAATATGGATTTTTTTCTCATTTCTTCCATTAAGGTAGATATCGAAATTCTTCAAAAAATTCAAAATACATTTTTTTCTGGCTAAACGTTGAAAATAAGTTGTGGTTGGCCAAATAACGGCACAAAGGAATAGCCCTGTCAATGCTCCTCGTTGAGATTAGTTGTCAAGATGACAGAGAACTCGTGGACAGTGACCTTCGCCAAGGGGGTCATCAGTGACTCCTGGAGGATCTTAGCCTTCTACATAGTCATTAGATTATATGTCCTCGTTTTTAAAATTTTTATTTTTGCCCATCCATCATGTATTTCAGGGATCAAAACAGAATTCCCTTCAGAGCCTTGGCTCTTTTAAAATTTTTATTGAAGAGATATTTGAGGACCTAAATCCTCAATTAAAGATCAAAATATATAATATACAATAAGCTATAATATTATTATTTTTATATTAAGAAAATGTTCAAAAGGATGACAGAGAACTGGTGTCCAAAAATCTTTTATGTGTCAACCATTTTCACTGGGTGATTTGAAGGACAAAGCTTGCCAACTAATTTCTCTTATTTCTCTTGTTATTTCCAAGATTAGGGAGCAGGCATAAAGAATTATAGAGTGACCGAGAGCGGAACCAGCTTTATGCTCGATGAGAACAGGAGACTAGTATAGAGTTTGAAAAATAAGCTAGTCTTTTTCTTAATTTTAATATATGGGATTTGGGACCAAAAGTTTTTTTAATTTTTTTTGGAATAAGACTATTGAAACTTTTAAATAAACTTTTAAATAAATGTATATTTACGATAACTTACTAGCCATATGTATTTATACACTAAAAATGTTGACTTTTATAGTCATTTTTAAATTTACATCCTTTTTTTAAAGTCTTTTCGACAACTGACTTTAATCACAATTAGATTATTTACAGTTTCAGGTATATTTAATTTATATTCCTAAAGATGACATCTTGAGATATTTATTTTTATTCTAAAAAGTGATAAAATTCAACGATTTAGTTGAAGAAAACTCGGAATCCCTTTTGGTTTGCCTCTAAAGAAAATACAACACGAATTAATTAACTCCTTTGTCTCTGCTTGGGGTGAGGAAATAATTATTTTAGTTAATAAGCTTCGCCCGCATCTATTCTGACTTAACTTCCCTCCCTGCTTCATTATTTAGACTTCATCTGGTATTATTTGTATTGATGAAGTATCATTATTCAGGAGATTTCCTAATTACTGCTATCAGCAGATACCAAATCCAGTTAGGTAAATGTAAAAAAATGCTCAGGCTCAAGTAAATATTTACACATTTGATTCTTTTAAAATATTGACTTATCAGTCTTATTGACAGCAATTAATTTCTTATAAAGAAGCTGAAATATAACATAATGGAAGATATATGTAAGTGGAGAAAGAAAGAGATGGATAACGGAAATTTTAGAGATAAGCAAGCCATTCTTTTCGAACACTCAACAATTTTTAATAAGATATTTAAAATTTAATAAATATTCAAGACCGATAAAAATTAAAAAAAAAATTTTTAAGAAGATTGTAAAATCAGAAACATTAATATTTTAAAAATTATTTATTAATTGGAATTAACGCAAGATGAAATAAGAAATCTAAAATGTTAATGGATATGTTAATGGATTAATAATTTAAAACGAGATTATAGCTATAATATATATTTTTAATTTCATTTAAAAATATATATAAAATTTTAATTTAATTTTTATATTTTTTTTAACTTGATCAGATAAATAAATTATTAGAAACTTGCTTAATAAATTATATCAATATAGTGGCTCTAAACTTTTAAGGGTTGCTGCTAAAGTTTGTTAAACCATGAATGTTGATGCCCTGTCTGTTGGGGTGGAGTACTGGGTAAGAAATTTATTAATAAAAGTTTTTTAATGACTTATAAAAATATTGGCCTCTATGAGCTTGTTAATGGGCTCGGTCGTATATGTGATGGTCTCTTTTTTTTTAAAAGAAATATTATTTATATTTAATAAGTGGCAAATTTTTTTTGCATGATTGAAATGTGGATAAACTCACAGACATACTTTTTATATAATATATTTATTTATTTAAAAACAAATATAGATATGACTCTGAGACTGGAATATCTCGTATGAGATCAATACATACAGTATAATTTTTATTTATATACATACTAGTATATCCTCGATAAATTTCTTCTTTTTTTTTTATTAATTAATATAACTTGACCTTTAGAAATAAATGTCAAACTCTGCTCGCAACCTATGATTGCAATGTCATCATGTCTAGAAAATAGTCCAAGTCAATAGCCAATCAGTCTATCATGACAAGCATCTTAGGATTATAATATTGTATATATATAAGAATACATTCAACTCAAACAAATAACTTACATAATATATATAAAAACAAACATATTATATCAGTTCGTGAGTCAACCGCCTTTGCCTTTCAAATTCACTTGTAGACTTGTAGAACCCTCAAGTACTCCAAGAATGATCTTAACCTAGCCAGGGTATAGGGTTCCACAGATTGACATTGACAATAAATATGCTTCAGTTGTATCGTAACTAATATTTACATCTATTGTTTTATAATCTATAAAGGCCTCGGATGCCGAAGAAGTTTTAAAAAATGCGAGAATAGCTCTACAGGATTTCTGGAGCAATATAGGTCTTCAACAAAAGATACAGGTTGTCCAATTGAGAGGTATCTACCAGCAACCAAAAACGAACGAATTTCTGGACTCCAAGGTATTTCTGTTTTGAATTTTCTCTGAGAATCTGCCGCCTCTTTTGTGCCTCTTCCCCTTGGGCCCTGACTGACTACCCTCTCTTCCTAAAGTTGTTATTTAATTGGTTTAAAATAATTTTTCTCGCAATGACTGGGGTCTGAACCCTATGCCTCTGATTAAAATATTTTAAAATTTTAAATTACTTTTTAATTCCAATTTTTGAACATTAATTTGGAGATAGTAAGTTTAACCTATTTTAATTTAAATAAACATTTTTCTCGTAAAATTTTACACATTTTATTATATCAAATTTTAAGTTTGATTTATTCAATAATTAATGCAAAAAAATTTTTTAAGTTCTTTTTAATTTATATTAATTGCTAATATAATAAAAAAAAAAAAAGGAACCACTGACCTTTGGTTCATAATGCAATATTAAAATGGGCCTATTAAAAAAATAATTGAGAAGCTTTTTCTTTGAATTCTTTTTTGAGAAATATCTAACTTTATAATAATTAAAGTGAAGCGGATGACTGTGAAGATCTTTATAGATTAGGTAAAAAAGGAGAAGCAGAAAGCAGCTAGGAATTTTTTCATATATTAATTTCATAATAATTGAAAAAATACCTAGCTGCTTTCTGCTCTTTCTTTTTAACTTTATAATAATTATAAATTGTTATTATATCTATGGAAAAAAGTTAGTTTTCTAATATAATAATAATAATAATAATAATAATAATATTATTATTAATAATAATAATAATAATAATAATAATAATAATATTAATAATAATAATATTAATAATAATATTAATAATAATAATAATAATAATAATAATAATAATAATAATAATAATATTAATAATAATAATATTAATAATAATAATAATAATTCAATAAAGAAAAAATGCGCTTAAACAATTTTTTGCCAGAAAGAAGAGACCACCTGTTTTCCCCTTTCTCTTTCATGACTCAATAATAAATCGACAAATGGCTATAAAACTAAGACGATAAATATAAAAACAATAAATTTTGTAATAATATATAAAATATTAAATTCCTAATCTTACCTCACATATGATAATCCCTCTCTCTTTCTACTCTCCCACTGAAAGTAAATAGGCAATTATTGAAATAAATATGCTAATTTATTCGACAATTTCAGACCATAAAAATTAATTGAAACATTACAAACTTGAAAGAAACCGAGAGTTCAGATGTCTAATCCAACTCCTCTTCAACTTCTATATATGGACACTTTCCGAGATAAGAAAAAAGCAAACAACAACAAAAATATTTTAATAAAAACAGTCAGACTCAAAGTTATTCAACCTATAGAATATAATGAAAAAAGTTTAAAGGCTTCCTGCTTTAATATAGGCAAATAGAATGGAGATGCAGACTTTTTCTTTACATTGTCTATAAACTACCTTTTTTTATTCATTTAATTTATTTCAAAATCAACTTTGAAATAAAGTATGAAATTTTTAATAAATGTTCCTTTTTTTCTTTTCGCTATAAACAATCTCCATCTAGAAGATTTTAATAAATCGAGAAATTCTTTTCTTGATGGATTCATATAAACCTTAAAAGATGATAACATTACTTAAATTCATTTTTCATTTTGGAAAACATAATAAAGTTTTTTTTTTTTTACAACAATAAGGATTTTTAATTAGAAATTAAAGATTTCCAAGATGTAATTATGAGCCTATATCTTTTTTATTCGGTCTTAATTTAATACTGATTTATTAAAAGCAATTCTCTCTTTAGAGACATTTCATAATATTTAATTAAACAGAAAAAAAGTTTTAGAGAAGTGATAAAAAAAAAAGTAAAAGCTGCTTTCAATTATTATATCTTATTAATTGACTTTTTCTCATTGAACTTCCTGCCTATAAATTTTTAATGATAAAATATTAATATACTTAGAATTATTATAAATTACTTGTTGTATTGCTTGAAAAAATAATTGGCTTCAAACTAATCTTGGTTTAGTTAGATAGATAAATTATAATTAATATTTTAGTACGAATTTTTTTTAATTGAATCACAATCCTAAATTAGGTGAAAAGAATTAAAAAATTAGAATGCTTATTATGTTAAAAAAAATGTGGAAGTTAAAAATAACGAAAGGATTAGAGGAGAAAAATAAACAGCTTGTTCTTGTTAGAATAGGGGTCAAAACTAAAAATAAAAGTTCATTGTTGAACTTACATTTAATTTAACTTAGAAGAACTTTTAACATCGATTGCATAGGATAAATATTATAGTTAAACTAAGTTTAACGATAAATTTTGTTTATGCTAGGTGTTAACGGGTTAAGTTCACTTCCACCTTGGACTAGAGATAAGGCTTTTGTCTTAAGAACCTAGGTTTGCTTTTCTTTATCAAGAAAATTTATTTAAAATAATTGGCTATCTACTTTAAATAAATATAGTGGGATAACGGTTAACCTTTACTCTTTAAAATTAATGTCCCTCTCTTGAGTCCTGGAATAATTAATTGAAAATTCTTTAGTGAGTTGTTCATCTCGATGTCAACAAAATGATCAGCTTATGGATTTCTCAATTAATTCCTCTCGATCTTCTCTAGAGTTGTCACGCATGCGCAGTTGTTACATCTCCCTAGAAATTAACAACTGAACATGCAGTCTACTTTAGAGGAGCTCTGGAGTAACTAATCAAAAAATCCATGAGTCGGTTTGTCTATCTTCCAGCGATCCAAAAAGAACAGCCCATGTTATTGGTGAGGTGTACGATACATCTACTGTAGCTAAACGATGGATGATTTCTTGACATTTTATAACGTATGCCTATGAAACTTTAACATGAATATAATTAAAATAGGAAGGTAGGAGGGTCTAAAATTTTTATAACGATATGGCTGGATTTTAAAACAATATATTTTAGTTAAAAAGTCTAATATTTGCCTTTTCCTTTTTTCGTATTTATAATTAGCTTGCTTGTTTGAATATGATAATATCTGGCAGAAAGTTTGAAGTCAAAAAGACAGGCAGATCAGAACTCAGGTGTCATGCATTGCAAGATAATCGCATTCTTTTTTCTTCTTTTTTTTTTTAATTATGCCTAACGATTCGAAATCAACACCGGATCGTGAAATGGCCATTGTAAGCCGTTGATAAGTGTCCCGAATTGACTGGAATGCATCTGGTCCGCAGCAGCAGCAGCAGCAGCAACAGCAGCAGAAGAGAGGAGTTGTTGGCTGGGAGCAGTTGTGGAGGCCCTGGGGCCTTTGGCCAGTGTCAGTGACCCTGATGAAGAGAGAGGCCAGCCACCGAACAGCCGCGATCGAGCGAACCCGAAAATCCGTCACGCTTCGAATGACAAGAAATATTCATCAATGATCAAGCCTATAGCCTTTGGCCAAGAGCAGCAGCGCTGATAGGCTGCAAATCAGCGCCGTCACGCCGAGCGCACGCTCCTGCCCTACCCTGCCGATACCTCACTTCTCTCGGCAATCCGAGAAAAACGCGAATTATTTTACTTCCTTTAGGGAAACGATTACCATCCTTCCTTTTAAATGAACAATTCAATTTTTCCAATTTTGACGAGCTGAGATTAATTGAAATAATTACCTTTATTTTTATTTTTTTTTTGTATTTCCTCTTTCAAATATCACCATTACTTATTTATTTAATTTTCACTTCTATTCTCCTTCTCGCAATCAGAAAATGTTTTAAAATTTACAATCTCTTTACAAAGTACTAAATTTTGTGGTTATTAAAAGTGAAAAATCGGTTGAATTATATTTATTCTAGGAAAGTGCAAAAGGACCGATGACTACAAAAAGCGTGTTATAATTCGAATATAAAATAAATAAATAATTGACAAATTAAATAAATAAAAATATATTATAATAAAGCAGTTTATACTGGTTAGTTAGAATGGAAGAGAAGCGGAATGGGAAACCATCTATCGATTCGGAATGGGCCTGAATAATAAATATCACTTAGAATCTCATTTTCGAAATTGAAACTTTCTTTTAATTCACTTAAATATTAACATATTGTATTGTAGAATAAATAAATACTGTATGATTAAATAAGCCAACACATTTTTTCTAGCTCTCGTGCTTAGAGCAAAGGTAAAAAAAACTTGGTTCATAATTTAAGGGTGGTTCGCTTCCCGTCCTGAGGGATAACATTTATTTAAATTATATTGGCTGCTTATTAATTTAAATAAATTTGGTCTGATATATGGGCGTATGTGGCCTCAGATGCTGAGAAAGCCTAAAAAAAAACTATACAACCAACAATTTTGGAAGATATCGATTAATTTACATTTCAACTTCTCATTTTTTTTGCCTTTTTCGTCATTTGAGGCAGTTTATTTCATTTGTAGCCAAATTAATGTGTTATCGCTCATAACGGGAAGCGAATCATGACACCAAAGGAATTTTGAGACCTTCATATTGATTTTTTTATTAATTTAAAGTCAATTTTGTGCTTCGATAGCCATGGACTTTATATAAAGAATAATATAATATAATAGTAAAAATAGTATAGGTGCCCAGCGATGACGTTCAACACTCGTCCCACGGTCACCCAAAAAAGGTCCAAATGGCCTTGCTTAACCAGGACATTCTTGGAGGCTGTTTCTCTTCTCCGTCCAGATGCGCCAGCTTTATTGATATAAATAAGCATAGCAACTATATAGCTATAAAGTTTTCATTTCAGTAGGTTCTATAGGTCCATCAGGAACTCCTACAAATGTTTTCGGGTAGGGAGATACTGTATTCTCAAAAGTAATTGGATAACTTGGATCTTTGGCTTCATCATAGTTGGTAATGAGAAGGTCAATATGAAATCCTAAAATACTATATTTAATTATAGGTAAAACATTATGAAATTTGATGCTTTTAAATTTCATGTAGCTTTCCTAATTATTCATCCCTTATTCATTTCCTACCTTCAATAGTGGGATTCATGTTCCAAATATCATACTTGAAGTTCTCTTTTAGTCTTTTTTTAGAGAATTATTTTATTTGGGAAGATTACATTAAACATTAAACTCGTAAATGACAGGTGAAATAGGCACGTTCTTACTTGGGAATTAAAAAATGTCAAAATAAATAAAATTATCGTTTCCAAATGAAATTAGAGAAATAAATTTTATATCAGACAGAGGTCAGTGAAGTAAAATAATGAAAATTGCATTTATGTTTCTGATACGATCAAAATGCTTGTCCATAATATTAATTTTGATAATAAATTTTGAAAAACATAAATCTATAATTTATGCCATGCATGTTATTGATTCGATTTGATAACGCTATTCATTTAACAACGTTTAAAGATTTAACTAAATGATAATAAGTAATAAGAAAATATTTTTAAACGTCTCCTTAGAATAAAATTATAATCGTGATTCGATATATTTTTTTTAGTTGTAATTAGAAATAATGGGATGATGTCATAATAAAATGTTTAAGTCTTTGATTAGTGAATCAAAATTAAATCAATCGGTATATTATTCCATTCCCCAAACGGAATCGCAATTTGATAGCCAGAGATGATTTCGTATATGAAGATGCTTCTTCTTCGTACTCTTAAACCCTGGATTCGGGGTCGGCATAAATAATTTATAGATGCGATTGAGTGGAGAAGCCGACCTTGAAGAGAGATGATTGGCTTGGAAGAAACAGAAGAAATGCCAGTTTTAGATCCTAAATGTGAGGCGTTTTACTATGAAGACACTCAACTTAATAAACCCTCTCAATACCATGTTACTCCCCCTCTATAAATACTTAACACCCCTTCTAGACAACTTACAGAGTAACTCCTCTTGATAGGGTAATAAAAATAATCAACAATTCTAATTCAAACTTCCCAAATTTGCTGCATCAAATAAATTTATATATAAAAAGTTGTCCAATTATAATATTATTATATCCTCAATACTTTTATTTGGTAAAAAAAATTGCCTTATTTTCCTTCTAATTACTCTAAGATCAGTGAGTTGGAAAATCTTTTATAAGATGTTTCCAATAATAATAAAATATTATTCACTAATAATATTTTCTTTGAAAATTTAAAATCAAGTTTTTCAAGATAATAAATGCGCCAAATAATAATATAGATATCAAATAAGATATTTAAAAAAAAACCTATAAAATATTAAATTCAATTAAAAGAAGAGGATTTACGATCTAGACTCAGGATTAGAATTCATTGATGCAGAAAGGACGCGTCAAAAAAGTTTCCTGTTGGAAAGAAATAGGCAACCTGTCGGGTACCAATTTCCTATATAGAAAAGGGAAGAGAATTGGATGGTGTTCAAAAATAATTATTTTGAAGTAGTTAGATTTTATAGGGGTTTTCCTACTTCTACAAATTGTGCTGTGTTATGTTAAATTAATGACTCATTGGATAGGAGTGCTACTCATCAGGGTTTACAAATGAGCAAAAACAAACCACTTCAGATCTTTTAAATATTCTTTGAAGTGCAATGGAGTTTTCCAAAGAATAAAAAAACTTTTTTTTAAGTCTCTTTGGTATCTTTGGCCATATAGTCTTTTAAACGATACATGTATTATATTTGTTAGTTAAGATACATATTATCCAGGCATATTTATTTATATCAATTAGTAATCAATTGATTTATATAAATTTTCATCGTATTGCTTGGGATCCGAACCTTGCCACTTGACTTATAAGGTTATTGACAATGTCAATATCTTTAACTTCTCAACCATGGATAGGGAAGGTGGCGAAAGAAAAAATTTATTTTTATTGCATTTAACATCTCGAGGTTTTAGTTAGGTAAATTTAATGTAATCGCAAAAAAAGATCGAAATTGAACTAATGCTATCAAAATGGGTTTTGAACTCCCCTGAGTCCATTTAAGTAGTGTTTGAAATGTCTGCGTGTGCATCTGTGTGTCTGTGCTAATTTCTTTTGTCTACAATAACTCAAAAAATAAATATTCGATTGTTCTGAGATTTTGCACCCATAATATTGACCTAAAAGTCAAGAACTGAATGATTTTTGATAAAGTTGGGGGGCTATTAGAGGGGAGGATAAAATATATTTTTTTTTTTTAAATAACTTTTTTGCTTTCTCGTATTTTATATATTCTGATACTAAGAGAAAAATTATATACACACTTGTATCTAAATTTTTTGTAACATTGTTAAAAAAATTATTTTACTTTAAAAATGATTAGAACGTTTCAATTGTAAATGGGTGATTTTTTTAACAGTGAGGATCAGACCAAACACTGATGAAGATATTCAGTTGCTATCAAATCCTTGAAAATAGGTCTGTAAACGTTTAAATATAAATAAATATTTTTTTTTTTAATAAATTATTTTCTTTTTTACTGAAAATAAGTTTATACAAATCTCTAAAAAAAAAAAGATTGCAGCCGGAGCATGCTAATAGACATATAGGAGAAATTAATAAATAAAAGAAAAAAAAAATTTTTAAAGCCATTTTGGCATCTGAGGTCATTTAGGCCCATCCTTATTGCAAAGGATTTAAAATTTAAAATTTAATTTTAATCAGATAACGAATGTGAAGTTGACCCTGCCCCTTGGAGCAGAGGTAGAAGTCTCGCAGCAAGTACCAAAACTCACTGGTTCGCTTCCCGTTCTGAGTGAGAGAAATTTATTTATATTGGGTTGTTCGGAAAGTCATTTCGTTTTTTCCCGCCAGAGGACTTAATTACGTTTTTTCGAAACTAACT
>JAAAKE020120029.1:0-15547 GCA_010014785.2 Anisolabis maritima | reverse complement strand
GGCGAAATAAAACCCCCCCCCCCCCCTCCAGAGTCAAAGAAAATTGCAAAATAAAAAAGTTAAAAGACAAACCTCAAACAAACACAATAAAGGAAGACAAAAATATTATACTCTGAATAAAAAATCCACGCTACGAATGAGAAGCTTTGACTCATTTTTTGATGAGAATCAATCTTATGAATGGGAATACGAGAAACAAAACGTTATAAAATACAAAGTGATTAATAGAGTCCATGCATACATAAATTTTTAATATAAATTATGACGAAATAAAAACAAGAAAAAACAAACAAATGCTTTAGCAATAAAATTATTGACGTTTCGATCGATTCTTCCGGTCTTTTTAAGGGGAATTTTATGAATTTCAACAATTTTCTCGACTTCTTAAGAATCATTATTATTATTAGATGACGCCTAGAAAATAATAAACTTTCATCATTCATAAAGCAAAAGACGAACGCAGCACGCGGTTTAGATGAAATAAATTTCATTTTGTGCAGAATTTAGTGCACTCTCTAAAAGTTCTGAGAGTTTCAACGCAGATATGGTCTAACAACTTTGAGACGATCTTTATTGAAAAGAATTGACAATTGGTGACAATTCTTAGAGATGCCGGACGAAAAAAATTACTCTGATGTGAAAAATTGGGAGAAATATACAAAATTTGTAAAATAGCAAAAACTTATTCTTAAAATTTATATAAAAATCCGTTCAATTAAATTTACTTTTTTTCCTCAGACTCAAAAAACGCAATAGTTTCCTTCGAATTCAACAAATTGCAAATCAGTTACCATCAAATTTCATTTGGGTCGTCCGATATTCGCTCACGTGAGCAAATTCCTAAAATTCTTAAACATAATTTTAATGTTCTAGTGGACCAATTTTAATTAGAAGGGAGCTATTATCTTTTCGGATGAAAATAAAATATAAATTCTCCAAATATTCGCCACTTCAGTCCACAAACGAACTTCTCTACTCAAAATACTTTGATTATTTTTGAGATATTGATAATTGATATTTTTTTTATATAAAAATTACGTCAAAGTACAGGTGTTAGAATAAATTAATAAATAATTCAGATAAAGAGATTTAAAACTAATATTTCTCTAAATAAATACAAAATGTGGATTAAGATAATATGATTGATTTATATATGCAAGTCATTCAATAAGATTCAATGACTGGCTTTAATCCAGGGAATTTCGAAATCCCAGGGCGAGATTTCGAGTTCAAAGTTAGATCTTTTACATGACAGGATTCTCATTTAACAACAAAAAATTAGGATTGTGAAAGTCAATAGTACGAATAGACAAGAAAATAATAACAACTAGAAAAATCGTTTCTATTACGAATAATGATGTTTCTTTGAGACATTTATATGAAAATAAAGTTTAATGGGAATGAGATTCGAGCCGGAAAAAACTTGGTAATGCCTATTCTAAGGAAAAATTAGAAAAGATCTCACAGTAACAAATTCTGTTCTATAATACAAATACAATGACATTGCTTCTCGCAAGAATATCTCAGAGGGAATATTCAGAGGGGACTTAAATCCTCTTTGGGATGATTGAAACTAAGTTATTGTGACCACCAGAGATTTTGGTATAAGCCTATTTCTCTATAACAAACTAATAAGAAGAGATAAAATAAATTTCTATTTTTTGTAGAAGGATATAACCATAAATTGATCAAAGTGAGTTATTTATATCTGATCCTTAAATATAAAATTTATATAAAAATCCGTTCAATTAAATTTACTTTTTTTCCCTCAGATTCATAAATAAATATTAGGAGAAAAACATCGTTACAACATTTGAGCTAATCTGTAAAAATTCCGGAAAATCAAAATTATTTATCTCCTTCGAAATAGATATGGAAAGTATGTTTGGAAGTTTATTAATGTTAAATATATAATGTTTTCGGTCAATCTCTTATTTATATTCCTTAAAAAACAACGGTTCGGTCCGCACTGTGGTCTTCTTCATGAATTTTTCATACTGATCTAGAGATCAAGAATTTAAAGTGAGTGAGGATCCTGTTTCATTTAATGTTAAATGTTTAAATCAGTAGAGTTCTTTGTGATTTGTAAACATTGTATATTTAATAATCAAACAATTGTGAAAGCTTCAATTCAAAGATCCAATGATTCCTAAATGTTTATTAATATTTAATTCAATTAATACAAATAACATAGAAAAGAAATAGAAAGCAAGGGTCTAATTCAATCAAATAGCATCAAAAATCTTTGAATTGAAGCTTTCACAATTGTTTGATTATTAAATATTCAATGTATACAAATCACAAAGAACTCTACTGATTTAAAGTACAACATGAAATGAAACAAGATCCTCACTCACTTTAAATTCTTGATCTCTAGTTATAAGATTTTTGTTGACCGTAATCGATGACGTTGTTTTTTTAAGGAATATACAAGAGTTAGAGTTTGTATATTTAACATTAATGAACTTCCAAATATCTTTCCCGATGTAGAAGGAAGGTTTACAGATTGGCCCAAATGTTGTAACACTGTTTTTTGGGCAGGGATAGAGCGAACCATCACACTCGATTGGTCAACAGGCATAAATATTTGATTAGTTTCCTTTTCTAAAAAATGCAAATTTGTTTGCCCATTTAAAAAAAATTTTAATATCCTAGTTTATGATAATAGAAGAAAAAAAATTCTGAATCAGGAGAATGGAATAATTTATAGAATTTCTTCACCATCATTTATACCACGAACCGGAAAGGTTATCTTTAATCTTAACAGATTAATAATAAACACACCATTCTTTTTTTTTTTTTTTTTTGTTAAATCTTTTTCAAATTATATCGATGACATATTGCTAAAAATCTTAGATAACTGGAACTTTAAATAAACCGCTCGGATAAATTTATTACATCCGGCCAATAATTGGAGAATTTATTTACAATATTTCTTTTTCGACTTAATAATATTCAGTAAAAAGTAAGCGTGAAAAATTTGCAGGAGCAGGATTAAAATGCTTTTATAGCAGTGTTTCTCAACCATTTTCTTTTGCGACCCTATTTCACTATTTTCTCGCTTTGACAAAAGTTGCAGCTATCATTTTGCAACCCATAGGTTGAGAAACGCCGTTCTATAGTTAATAATTGATTGTTAAATATTTCAGATTCTTGTATAAAATAAAATTTTCTTCTCTTCTTCTTTGTGAAGTAAAGTTGTAAATAACCTCCGAAATACCCGGCAATAATCATCGACTTATAAATTTACTTCTCTTAAAGAATTAGCATTTTTATTTAACCTTTATCAAAAATAATAATAATAATAATAATAGATATCAGAGTTGCTTAACTTGATACTTTGATACTGAGGAAAGAAAGGGAGAAGAAGAAATGCCAGCCTTAGCTCGGGTAACCATTCACGTTCACATACACACCTGAATGTTGTGAGACTACAATAAATATCAGCTTTAATGATATAGCTCTGTTTTTCTTCTTTTAAAAAATGACAAGCAGATTCCAGATCCAGTAGGATAATAATAGTAGGCCCAGGATAATAGGCAAGGAAGTGAGTTCAGCATTTTAGCATTTAAATATTTATATAAGAAATTTCATAAAGATTCGTGCAACGAAATTTACTACAATCCGATAGACAAACTTCTAATTCGTACTTAAAAATCTCGACAAAAAGTGTTATTGCTATCATTTTAAATAGTGGCGGCCAGTAAGTAGAGAAATTAATCTCGATATTTTAAATAGAATCTCTAAAAAGGAGATTCTTCTTCTTGACTCATTAACTTTTAAATACTCTATCTAAGTCAGTAGGAAAGAGAGAGCGAGAAAAGAAAGTGTTTTATTATGACTAATCCTTTATAAAAAAGGCCTCCTTTAATTTATAAATATTAAAATATTTAAACTGAAGATTTATTAAGAACGCCCTTTTTTCTCCGTCTCTATAAGGTCTAGATTTATCCCTTGGAGCCCTAAACACCCACACACACACACACAGACACTAATCAAAGACAATGGGGCAATTTTCAAATACTCTTTCCAATAAAAGTGATTTAGACACCTTAACAAGCATTTCCTTTCAAGAGAGTGTCATATTTAAGAGTAAACAAAGAGGACAGTTATTCGGTTTAACTTTTTATTATCTTGCATGATAAAGTCTTATTATTTATATAAATAATATTATAAATTTCTTTGCTATGTGTTATCAAATATTAAAGAAACAAAATGTTATGGTTATCAGCTTCTTAACGGATAATTTGCTTCATGTTTTATATTTCTAATCTCTGAAAACGGCATTCATACATGTAATTTATTTAAAAATAAATAAACAGAAGCTAGCACCTTATCGAGCGAGTCAAATTAAGAGGGTGTTTCAAATGAAAACTTTACAAATAAGGGAATATAAAAAACATTTTTCGACGTCGTCCCCAAAATGGGCAATGCATGTATTCCACCACTTGATACCTCGTAAGAAGAATTCTTTTAGGTGTGACTGCAGCCACTCGTGCACTAAGATCACTTCGGAAATTGTTCTTTTAAACTTTCTATACCATTCGAACACTTGCTACATCATCATACGAGTATTAATCCTCCGATGAACTGGTTTAAGCTGAACTCAAAAAATACATAACAGATTGGTTCTCTAACGCGGTGCATGTCGATAAGGGTCAGGCATTTTTTCTCTAACGCTGCTTCCCTTTTCAGTGTTGCAGCAATACGCTGCCACATGATGACCATTCTTTCAACATTTCATTTGAATCATCCTCGTTTTAATAATACCTACTATTGCTGAGTTCATTCAAATGTCTTTGAAAAGATTCGCAACTCCCAACTTCCCAACATTCTAATTATTTTTTTTTAATTTCATTTGGACCGTATAGGCCCACTTACCGGGTTCCCCGTTTATTTCCCCGAGGTACTTTCGTGTACGGAGACAAACATTTCAAATCAACCCCAGCCGACATGTGGCCGTAGCCATCTATCGGCACCCGGGAAGTTACGTTATTTCCTAACTCTAAGTCCTCCTTCTTTATTAATTCTAGCTAGCTAACTACTCCTATATCTAATTCCAATCAACCTAACCTATTCTAGGGAGGATGTCCTAGATTAAGGAGGGACTCTCTCAGCACTGGGGTGTAGCCTACTCCT
This sequence comes from Anisolabis maritima, assembly GCA_010014785.2. Classification (NCBI taxonomy): domain Eukaryota; kingdom Metazoa; phylum Arthropoda; class Insecta; order Dermaptera; family Anisolabididae; genus Anisolabis; species Anisolabis maritima. The sequence continues at coordinate 10,408 of JAAAKE020120029.1, read as the reverse complement.
TGCGAAGAGTGCACCATTGAGAAGGAATTCTTCTTTACGACCCTTCCCGCGGAGCCTCAGCAACTCTCTCTCCTCGTAGAGTTGCCTGAAGGCTCTATTGTGGTGGAATCCAATGTTACAATGGAGGGCATACTTGAGGATTTGTTTACATTAAATATTTTTATTTAATGAAAAATCCCTTCTTCCAGGGATGCGAACACCGATCTCCTGTGCAGAACGGCGTCACCATATCAATTGTTCCATAGAGCCCACAATTCTAATTATTATAAAATAACCACATAAAAGCATTACCTCATTGTTCTCCATTTACGAGTTCTTTACGGTAAAAAAAATTAAAATCGAAAAATAAATTCTTTATAAAACTCGAATTTGAATATGAATATAGCCACTAATTAAATTCCAATGGTTTATATCAGCATGATGCTTTTGTTTATTATTTTATGAATTAAAATTAATTTGTAGATCATAATTGTTGTTAAATAATTCATTTATTTCCTAATCATCAAAGATTTGCGTAAAATTAAGTTTATAAATATATGCGTCATTTGTGATATTACCATAATAATTAAATAGTATATAAAAAGTGATAAAGGTAGCATATACTTTTAATCGAAAAATGACAAACAAAACGTTGGTAACAAGGTCATTTGTTTTATTTTTCACAAGTTTACTGAGTTCCCATTTCGTTGTCATCAGTTTCACTCTTATTGAATCTGCACCAAAAGTTGATCAAATTGAGATAATTTTGTCTAAAGCTTAACTATGAAATTTCAAAAAAAATAAATCAGAACTTTCTATAAACGAATTAGACACATGCTTTGTGTTATAAATAACCTACATCTTCACGAAGAGTTAAAATTGGTATGATTACAATACTTCCCTTACTAACGTCGTAAAAAATATCTACATCATTCATCTTATTATATTAATCCTTTCATTCACCGCACCTTTATTAAAATTTAATTCAAGATCTTGAAAAAAAAATAGGTGAGAACAAGAAACAAGTTCACCACCCTTGATGTAATGAAGTGGGTATTTAAAAAAAGGAACGAGTTGTTTGCCTTCATTCAGGATGGTGGGGACAAGTCTATCCGTCTTAGGCCCTATTAAAATGTTTAGAAATATTATGAAAGATATAATAGTTGCTTGACATTTCATGTGGCGAATTTTATATTAATTTAATAGCAGCAGCGGCGGCGACGGCGAGAAAGAGAATTCGATGAAACGAGTTTTTCTCTCTGTCTCTCTCTTTCTCTATTATATTATTAATAAGTAATAACGAATTTTGCAAGAACAAATTGAAAAATCATGTCAAGTTTTGATGATCATCATTTTTTTTAAAATAAAATTTATTTAGAAAAAAAAAAAAAAAAAAACCAAGAAATATTTATTATTTCATTTGGAAGTGTTTGAAACTCGTTTAAAATACTTTCAACGACTAAGCCAGTCTATTAATTTGTTTTTTGTTATTAAGAAATTCCAAGTGAATCTGCAGCTGATCAATCAAAAAAAAAAAGAATTTATATTATTTTATTTTCAATTTTGAGAATGAATAATGAATACGATTTGAGGCGGCAAGTTGAACATTTAGATTTAATTTGGGATATTTTATTGATATAAAATTTGCAAATTTGAAGACTTCTTTTTAGGATCTTCTGAAGCAGTTGATGATGTTTTTTTCGGAAGCAGGGAGCTTCTAATTTTCATTCATATTTCTCTAAATTTAAATAGTTTAGGAATAAATAAATATCAAAAGCGTTATATTTAAATTTTTAATTTAATCAAATAGCTAAATCTTCAGCCTTCCCCCACCCTGCTCACCCTTCTTGCAGCTAAATTGGGTAGTACTTAACTTTTTATACTTTGAAGAAGGATCTTGAAGTCGTTGAAGCAAATAATTTTTTCATTCTCTTTTTTATCAAAGGAAGAACATTAATTATATAAGCCGGTCGGTAGCTAAAGTATTTTTAAAAAATGTTAGTGTCTTTTTTGAAATTTGAAAAATTTTACGCTGCATATAAGCGACCCCCAAACAAAAATTCAAACTTCCATGACACATATGACTCAAGAGATATAAAAGGATGAGTTCTATTACAAGTCTGTTTACTAATAGGAATTAAAAATTAATTCCGTCTCAGAAAGGAAATTTTGGGTTTGAAACAAAATGTGATTCACTTGCAAAATAGAAAATTCCATTCCAATATCCCAACGAGCAGTTGATCAAACGCGCTGAATTGTTTGTGATTGCAGATATAGAAAAGAGGAATCTATTTTTTTATGGAATGCAAATAGTGCACTATATGAATAGAAAAATTAGAGAAAGTAATGGCATACAAATTCTCAGATGTATATCTATAAGAAAGAGAAATAAAAAGAAATCAAACTCAAACGAGTAATCAATCTTGAAACGCCAAAAATCTCTCTATATTAATTTAATCTGTCTCATTAATTAATGGAATTAAAATAGCAATATTTTTATTGAACTATTTAAAAGAAAATTCATATAAAAATTCAAATAAGCCTTATTATTTATTTTTACTTTTTTTTAAAAAGTGATTTTATATTTCTTTACTTTTGAGTATAAAGAGTTTATTAATAAAAAGAGGAAATGATTTCAATTAAAAAAACATTTTCTTTTAAACAAAGACTCCAATAAACATATCATCATTATCAAAATATATAGAACAAACTTTGATTTTGATAATAGGAGATAATATAAAATGCAAAAATAATAAATCTTCTAATTACATCCTAGATCAAAATAAAAAAAAAGAACTTTTATCGATATTGATAATATCTTTTTAAAAAGAACACATGGGTGTGTAAGAGAAAATAATTTGACATCTATATATATATATATATATCTAATCTTATAATATCGAGCAATAATTGTATATATATATATTTGTATGTTTTTTGAGCTCGAAAACGGCACTAAGGATTTTTTTGAAATTCACGTATTAGGGGGAGTTTGGGCTGGCAAATCGAGATTTCATCTTCAAGAAAACTCATTTTGATTGATTTAATTAAAGTAATTGATCAACAAGTGTGTCAATAAATATCTCCAGGTGTCAAAATCATAACATTGCAAGTGAGTGTTTTTCAAAACAAAACAAATGGTTCAAGTGGCTTTGTAAAGAAAGCAAAGCTTGCTCTTTTTAACAAATAAAAATAAATAATAATTAAAAAATAAAAGCCCTGTCCCTTAGTGCAGAGCTAGAGGTCAGGCTTCCCGTACCAAAGGTCAGTGGTTCGCTTCCCGTGACAAATTTCCTTAAAAGACATTTCATTTGATACAGAAGATTATCTATCTGAAAATAAAATGAATAAAAAATACTAGTTGTTTAGCGACTTTTTTACGGAACGTAAATTTTATTTGGTAACCAACCGATCCTCGTCAGGTATCCAACTCATCTGAGGAGAGAAGAGGAAGATGAGCCTGGCGCATGCGTTGTAGACAGAGGGAGGGAAGCACGCGAAGGGAGAGAGGGGATCAAGCGAAGAGAGAGTGTAAATCCTCCTCCCACCATAGGGGGAAGGGTGAGCCGACAATAGATCGTTCAACAATCGGATGCATTATTAATTATTGAAAAATAACAAAGAGAAAAAATTTAGCAGTTTAATGAATCAAATATTGCCCTGGACCTTGGTGCAGTGCTAGAGATCTGGCTGGCTTCAAGAACCAAAGGACAGCGGTTCGCTTTCCGTCCTGAGCGACAAAAATTTATTTAAATTATTGGTTACCAATTAATTTAAATAAATAAGGATGGAGACTAAATAGCCTAGGGTACCGAAAAAGACTTAAAAAATCAAATGTTAGAAATTTAAATAATTAATTAAAATATTATTTGAATCTGATAATTTGAAGAGAGTGATTTTTTATAATATTAGAGACATCGAAGTTTCTTAATTAATCAGCAAACGGTTGGCTACTGTATTATTTTTTGTATGTCTGTCAGTCAGTCATTATATAATATTAACAAGAGATTCATTTTGGGTGGATGCATTTTATTTGCATCCCGAATTTTCTGTGAATTTATTTTTGAAAACTCCCAGAGCCAAATATATTTCTATAATTTCTATTGTAATATTATTTAGATCATAGGTTCCAAAAGTGGGCATTGTCGCCCCCAGAGGAGGTATGGTAGGTTCAAGTTCAATCGATGGGGCTTTTTATAAAAATAAAGAGGCGGTGAAAAACAGAAAAAATACTAAGTTTGAAACTTTGTATGCTTGTACTATAAATTATAAAATTAAAATTGTATAATTTTTAAAACTATTAAATGTGCAATAAAAATTATATTTTGTTATTTTTAATTCTGTGTTGATTTCGTCATCATAGGTTAAATTTGCTATTCTTCGTTAATTTTATTAAATAATTTTGTTACTTCCTGCTCCAAGATGTCTTATACATAATATATATATAAAATGCAAGTATTACCAAGGTACGAAAAATAAAGTATCTACATTTCGCGTTTCTTGTTTGCTCATAAAGTATAGATTTGCGGGGGGAATAAGTAATTTTTCTTTTCAAAAAGGGAGATAAGCGAAAAACAGTTTGGCTATTCAGGTGAGTAACTTTCATTGAATTTTACCGAGATGGGGCACATATTATCTTAGTATGTAACGAGTAAACTCAAAAATGAATGGATTGATTTTGGTAGAGATTTTCCTTAAAAGATCCATAGTATAGAGGCGGAAAAGAATAAATAAATCGATGTCAAAATAAATCAAATTAGGGGGAGTCCAGAAGTCAAATAAACTTTAAAAATAAAACAAGGAAAAATTGCAAGAAAGGAAGAAATTTTTGACTTCCCCCTTCCAAAGCAAAAATTCTGTCTACGCTACTGAACAATTTCAAATTAAATCTTTTCAATAATCCTGTTTTTTATTTGCATTTTTTTTTCTTTTGCAAAGCCGTCATGCTTAATATATTATCAGGAAGAGGAGAAGATAGTGAAGGGAAAGGGGGGAGGGATTCCCGGTGGGCAAATGGCAGGACTCCAGACAGAGAGAAGCCAGTTGCCATCCGGCGATTCTCTCAATGGGCGAAGATTCTTGGGAGGTCTGCGCCATTTTATATTCCCAATGGCAATTTAATTATAGTGATAACTTGCCGATCAAATTTTAATCATACTATATATATATTTAAAGTATTCCGAATCTACTAACTTAGAGAGGGGAACTTAAATACATTGGCCTCACGAAAAATACCTATATTTAAAATATCATTTGAGGTCTTGCCGAAAAAAATAAAATGAGATACTAAAAAAAAATTTGTCAAGAGATTTTAATCTTTTGATAGTAAAAATGGGGTATCTCAAGCTGATAATCATATAGAAAGTGCAGAGCCGCCATTTTTCTTTCAATTCCAAAAAAACAATATCAAATAAAATTTATAAGAATAAAGTGCAATAACTTTCAACTGCCCCAACTTAAAAATTATTCCAGGTTACGCCATTCGTCGAAACCTAAAATAATCGTCAAAATCTTTGTATTTTGGAGAATTAAGTTAAATGAATAAATTTGAAAATCTCCTGAGGCAATTTGTAACAAAATCCAAAAGGATTCAAAATCTATATATTTAATATTGCATTCAAATTTTGTCAGAATTCGAAATTTTTATTGCCTAACGATTTGCAAATCATTAAACATGGATAATTGACAATTGAATGAAATTCTTTCAAATCCGGATATTCGATTACGAAATTTTCTTTATCATACATTTTTATACATACACTAAAAGAATTAAAATTTAAGAGTGCTAGATATAAAATAATTTCGAAACCTATCCGCGTGAAGGACTAAATTTTTTTTTACTAAATCGCTAATAAATATGTGAATGGTAAATTTTACAATGAAATATATAATTTTGCTTGTTTTGATCATTCTCTCGGTCACGCTCCAAAAACTCTATCTTTTATATTTTATATTTTATGTTATATAATATTTATTAAAAAACTTCAATATAAAGAGATATTTGCAAACGTCTAAACTGTCATTTTACTCTAAATCGACAAGATCTATCTAAACGTACATAAAGGGATCAAATTTAAATGTACTAAGTGTACTAAAAATTTGAAAATATAAAGTATAAATTCGAAAAATATGCAATCTAGATATTGGATCTTTAATTTTTAGTAATAAGGGGATGTCATCCGAGAGGAGGGGAAGCGCTCCCTCTCCTTTCAATGATCCTATTAACGTCTTTCATAAAGATCGGGTGTGGAGAGTTATGAATGGGAAAAGGCGTTAATTACTAAATCCCCAAATGGGCCCCTGAGATTATTAACAAAAGAAAAAGAGTACCTTTGAGGAGCAAAATCAAAAACCTATCCGGGCTAAATTTTTTTTTACAAAATCGGTTATTATTATAATAAATATGTGAATGGTAAAAAATTATATTATAAATTTTCTTAATTATGTGAGATAAAATTTGATAAGACGTAAATAAATAAAAGAAAAGATATTCAATCTTTATTGTAGAGATCTTAACAAAAAAAAAAACATCCATTTACATACAAATCCGATCCGATACAACCTATGAATATAAAAGGTAATCAATTTGAAAAATTTTTCCTTCTCATGAGCTGATTGACTCTAATTCATTTAATCCCTATTTACTACAATTATTAAACGAAATTTCATCAATTTTGGTGTAGAGTTTTCATAGTTAAGAGCCAAAATAAATCTGATACATTCACACACAAGTAGTATGAGAGTGATTTTTTTTATTTTTAAAAGTCTCTCTTTGTGACCAAAATATTTAGATATATGAAATTTTCTGTAAATAATTATGCCCGTGTAGATGAAAGTCACTTTTATATTTACTTATGGGTAGAAAGAACGTGAAAAATTATCTACATATTGGAAAAAAAAACTCCATGAAATTTTGTCCATTAATTTCTAAAAAGGAAATAAAAAAATTTTCCATTTTTAATATCAATTTAAATATTCCATAAAAAAATCTTGAAAAGCTTAAGTATATACTTCAATAAAATTGTTAATTGGAATTATAATTGTGTGGAAAATACCCTGAGGGAGGTGAACTCTTTCACTCTCTATCTAATTAAGAGCATTAATGTTAATTTTTAATTTCAAGGACTTGATCGGCAAATGAAGACCCAACACACAGACACACACACACAGAGACAGAGAGAGAACTCCTAAACTATTCCCCTCCATCCTTATGAGAGATCAAAATTCCCATCTAAATTTCATCAAAATCCAATTAGATCTTCATTATATTTGCAGATTACCTATCTTTGCCGCCTTTGATAATATAAAAAATAAATTATTAAAATTACCATAATCATTTTTATCATTAATATATGATGGAGATATCATTCGAGATATTGACTTTATCACCAAAATCTACTATATAATCATCAAAACTTCCTCTTTTTTTAATGAGTCTTCATTCTCAATGACTTTTTAGACGTTGTTCTTATTCTTATATTCATAAATAAAGAATTTTATAGTGACTACCCATCATACTTGAAATGAATTATCATCTATCTTCCTCTTTAATTGATTAAGGAATAGGCTCAACAATATGATAAGTATGAAAACAATGATTATGATCGACATCTAACTGTCCCTAGAAAACCGACCATTTCCTCATCGTATAGAGTGATTTAAAAAACGCGTCGTTTTTGAATCACCTGCCAATTTTTTTTTTTTTTTTTTTTTTTTGTTCGGTTGCCAACTGTTTCTATTATTTTTGTTATCTATTATAACTCGGATTTGTTATTGTGCGATTCTCTGCCTGTTCGCAGTCTTATTACAAGGCTCAAGGGAACAGATTCAACAAAAAAAATATTAAAAACAGTGGGCCTCCGTTTGGATCAAACGTTTTCACGATTAAAACGCGTTGTTCGGTAGTGCACCATGCCATCATAAATAAAGAAAGTAATAAATCGGAGTTATAATAGATAACATAGATGATAAATATAGTTTTATCAACCGAACAAAAAATGGAGAGTGGTTTAAATCCTGCGCGCTTTTTGAATCACTCTATACAACTGCCCAACTTTTCCTTAAATAGTTTATAAGAGAGAGCAAAGGCACTCCCCTGTCTCTCACTGCCTCTCTCTCTCTCTCTCTATATATATATATATATATATATATATATATATATTTCTGAGATTTCGAAAAAGGTTTGACTATAATTAGCTTAAATTATATAATATGATAGAATAATGGTCATTGTCAATTAAACATAGGTATCATGTCTAGATACTCTTCGATGCCGAATAACTAAAATTATCTGTAATAGGTTCACTTTTCGACCAAACTTATTTCTTAAATTTGAATAACAAATGAATGTTCAGTAGCTTAGCTAGGAGTTTTGCCATCTAAATTATATTTCTAAGTTATTGGAAAAAATTAACAAAAAAAAAGCTTTTATTTAAAATGTACTAAAAAGAGGAAAATAACTTTATTTATAAAACTTTTGAATATTTATGATAAAATATTATAGAAAGCTGTGAATATTGTATTTAATTTTCCAATAATGTTTTGAATTTCGCTTTATGCTCACGCTTTTATTTTTTGTCATCAATATTCAACAATTTTATCCAAAAAGATATTTTTCTTTTTTATTGTATTTTAAATAAATGTTTATTATTATTTTTTTATTTTATATGTTTCAATTAGATTTTTTTTTCATAAGTATAAATTAAAACAGTTTTTCAGAGTTCCAAAGGTTGTCATCCGATGTATATAAATAAATTTACAGATAAAAAGACTATTTGAGAGTACCAATTAAAACGAGTATTTCCGTTAAAATCTTGACATTTTATTTATTTAGGATTTTCATTTCTATTATATGCATGTTACAGAATAAATTTGTCTATGTATCTAAATAGATTATGGAGATAAAATTAAAATAATAATACTAGTAGTATCGGGGCAATCTGAAACTTGTTTTGATTTTAAATAAATATAAATTGAATAACAACATTGGTTTTGATCGCGCTCGGTTTTCTGTTGTTTGCCTTGATAAAACGATAGCCAAAGGTCATGACGTGTTTAGTAAACTAATTTTACATAGAACTATTTACAAGGAAATATAATAAATTCTTACGCCCCCATGTTTTTTTTTAATTAATTTTCTTTATTCTTTAGATATTCATTTTATTATCGCAAATCACCACGTGAAGTTCATTTTTAGTATAAACAAATATAGACAAAATGGGGGGGTGATTTACCTTAAAGCGTGGTCGAGTTATCAATTAACGAATATAATTACTTAACTTAAGAACTTTAATAGTCAAAAAAAGAAAAACGAAGGAAAACTTTAATGTAAAAATACAGACAGACATCTCAACCAATACTTCTAGATTTCTCCAAAAAGTGTAGATTGATTTATAGAGAAGAAGCTTTCCTAGCCTTTACCAATATATGTATATCGGCGTCGGTTTTTCAAATACAGATGCGAGAGAGGGACGAAAACAATGAACAAGAGCCTTGTCACTATTCCATGGGGAATATATAGAGCAATTCGGAACACTATTTAAAATTTTTTCCTATTAAAATCATAGATGGCTCATAGGCTACATAAATGATTTTAATATAGGCCTATTAATATGCTATTATATATAATATGAAATGAAAAAAAATTTTTGAATAAAATATTATTTATTTGAATATTTTGAATTGAAAGATATTATTACGAAAAGAAAAAATATTTATTAGATTTTCCGGTGAAAGTAATTAATGAGCACAGCTAGAACAAAAGGGAACTTCAATTGCAATAGAATTAAGAGATAAAAGCATTTGCAAGGGAATAAAAAAAACCTTGAAAAAAAAAAAAGAAGTGAGAGAGAGAATCTTAAATATTTAATGAAATGTAATTACACGCATATATATTCTTTAATATTAATAATTCTTTAAAAAAAAAAGAGACAATACTTCATTAACCTCCAATATTAAAGGTTAAAAAATAAATAATAAAAGAATCAAATGCCTCACGTCACACCAACATAATTTGGTGTTATATTCGGTTTCATAATCATATTTATCTCTTTGTTTGAAATATGATTTTATATTTTTTAAAAATAAATGTAAATTAAAAATGAACTTACAAATAGAGGAAATCCTGGAGCGAAGAGCAGCAGGGTTGATGTGAATGGGACGGCCTCTCTGCCAAGACTCATACCTGCCTCATCAAGAGCACAAGCAGAACTTAGACAGGTCAGGACCTGTAAAATAATAAGGTTACTAATCACCTTTTACTCTTAAAATATATATATATATATATATGAAGCTTAAACAGAATTTCTCCTATATGTGGCCAGAGACTGACATTTTTTGACGGTTGGTTTTGTGGCGGTCTCATCAATTCTTTATATTCCTTGTATGAAATCGTCCACAATTTTTCTTTCATTATATAATTAAATCTAAA
>JAAAKE020120018.1:0-15548 GCA_010014785.2 Anisolabis maritima | reverse complement strand
GAGGCATTATTTATTTTTATTAATTGGAGCCAATATAATATAAATAAATTTTTGTTGATCAAGATGGGAAGCGAACAACTGACCTTTGATACGTGAGGCGAGACTACCTCTGCTCCAAAAGGAAAATTGAAGTTGTCGTATTTTGAACCCCGATCCCTTAGAAAAGAGGTGAAGCTCAAGATCTAAGGGCCACTGTTTCGCTTCTTAACCTGAGCGATATTTTAATTTTATTAGAACCAAATTAAAGCAGTCTATTCCACTCAAATGCTCTTGTGAAAACGTGGATGGCGACTACAAGTTACCCGAGCTAATAGTGGTATTTCTTTTGTTTGCTATATACTAGCCTTCTTCCCTCATCAAACGTTAGGCCATTCAACGGGCCGGTTACTTCTTCTTTCGATCGATCGAAAATATTTTTCATAATGGCATTAAATCATGGGATAATGGCTAAACAAGAATAAGATGGAGTCTATATGGTCCTCAGATGCCGGAAAATACTTTAAAAAAAATAAGATTTTAGGATTAAACTTTTTCTTTGTTTATATAAATTCGATTATTTCTAATATCATTATATTACAATTTTATCAAAAGGGTTGTATGTTCTCAATAAGTAGGCCTGCCTTCATCTAAAATAGAAAGACTATAGTTCCCAAATTTGTTTTGATGTGTATTATATAGATCAGCAAAAGTATCGCCCATTTAATCGGTAACCGTTTTTCAAAAGAATGAATACACGCATTTCTTCGACCCAAAAACAAACGTAATAAATTTGTTTTTGAAGGATCTAAGTTTTCTCTTCAGTCAAAAATTTACGAACTCAGCGGACCTTAAAAATTAGAAGACTTTCTTAAATTAGAATTTAGGATCGAATCATTTTTTTCTTTTCTCTTACTTAATCCGTTTTTTTCTTTTTTGAATAAAAGGGGAGGAGTGTCATAGAAATGGAAAGTCACTTCTGTGTTGTACTCCTGATTCCTCCAACGAACCGTTAACCAAGACTCCAAGTCCGTCTGTCCAACCGTTCCGTTTCTTGCCTTTTTATTAGACGACCTTCAACTTGGCCTTGACTTCCAGAGGGGATTACTTTCTGAAAAAAAAAATGAGACTGGACAGGTTTAGTTCATCAATGATGATGAGGTCAATCCTCTCAAAAATTGTTGGCTCTTTTCCTAAATGATTCATTCTTTAAACATTTGAATATTTTTTATTCACGTATATATTTATTTATCCAAATAAACGGTAAATAAAATTAATTATATATTCTATTAAGTTTCGTCAATGGATGAGTTGCTTGTTTGAATTGTTTTAATGTGTAAAAAAAAAAATACCCAACATTTATAGAGAGAGATTTTTGATTTTTCGAGATTTTTACATATGAATAGAAATTAGGCTATATTTTGGTATGGACCTGTGAGTACTTAGCTTGATTCGATGGATATTTATGAAATTTCATATTTCATATATTTAAGATTCATACATGAATAACACAATTTTCTCAAATATTGTAACCAACTAAAAAAAAAATGGGAAATTACGGTCTTTTTTATGGATGAATTACCAGTCTAGAGAGGAATAAATAAATAAATTAATATTAAAAATTTTTTATTTAAAATGCACTAAAAAGAGGAAAATAACTTTTTGCATATTATTGTTGAATTTGTAGCAAAAAATTTAGAAGCGTGATGCTTATTGAATATTTTACTTAGTTATTGTACAGTGAGTGCCCGAAGCTTTAATTTTTTTGTCATATTTAATACATTCAACAAAAAACAACCGCAGCAATAATAGAGTTGAAGGACTCGTTTTCTGTTCTGGGTGTGACAGATCTCTTCTGGAATGACCATATCTCTTGCGCCATTCTTATTATATATTTAAATTAACTTGATATTTAAGCCAATAATGATAGTAGAAAAAATGCCAATTATAGCTCGTGGATACCATCTGCATACTCACCAGATGTGACCCCCTGAATGTAATTGTAATATTTATTTGAATTTTCTATATGTTCTTTGAGTAGTTGATGGCCACATCAGATAGAGTATCATATGAACCGAGAGTTTCTTCAGCTTGCATCTCTCCGTCTCTACTTCTTCCTTTTTGAAAATTTGTTTTATTAGGATTGTAAGCCAAAATGTCCGCCCCCCATCTCGTCCAAAAATTTGTCGCCCCCCTCCGCCCTTTAGCTACGTTTATTTTAGATAAAAAAAAAAAAAGAAAATATGAATGTTGGATTAACTTTTTCTATTTCATAATTATTTAAAGAAAAACAAAGTAACTAAGAAAAAAAAAAAAAACTCTGGATAATGTCCAAGGTCGTTGGAAGAGGTAAAATAACATATTTAATCTATTTACTACATACCGCTTTTTATTCAATTATTTACATAATAATTTTATAAGAATTCAATAATAGTATTTAGATTAGAATTATCTTCATAAGTCGCTGTTAATTGATTTGTTTATTTCCTCATTCATCGAGCATGCGTAAGTGAAATCTTTATTTCTAGCTGGCACTATTCTTCTCCTCTGAGTAAAATTCTAAATTTTTTTCTTTGGAAAATTTATTATAAGCCGCAAGTTTTAAATTAAAAATTGTTTACTTTCTTGGATAATAGTAATAGATAATGAAAAATTTAACCCCCAATTATTAAAAATATCGTTTCAATTCAAAAGGATCCCTAAAATGCAAAAAATCTTAATATGCGTAAATGTCTCTATGTGTGTGTGTGTATATATGCAGATTTTAATTTGGCCTATAATATTATATCTGGAACCAGGTATCAAAAAAGTTTGAAACTCAGTAACTTTGTAACCGTAAGAGTGCCTAAAGATAGTTTATTTTTATCGATTGGATATCAATTAGTCTAAATAAATATGAATAATTTGTAACATAATTTTTTTTTTTATTTTTTATTTTTTTCTAATATAATTATATACATAAATCGTTTAAAAGTCCAAGATGCCGAAGAAATAGAAAAATGTAAACAATTAAGATAAAACGTGTTTGTGCAAAATCCCCACTCAGCAAGTTTGCTTCAACATACTTCATCAGTAAAAAACTGAAAATTCATTTAATCTCTTTAACTTTTTAAAAAAATTCAATTAATGAAAAGACAACATAACTTAAAAATATCAATAAAAATCAACATGTCCTGGCATACTCGATAGGGTTGTAAAGTGACCATCTTATATATATGGTTAGCGATTGCAAACTTTTTTAGTGCCGAAAAGTGTTGCAACTTTGAAAATTTTTTTCATATTTCATGCCCATCAGATTTTTAGAGCTCACATATTCCGGGGTTCCTAGCCGTTGAGTTAGAGATTTATAAGGAGGGCCCTCCCCATGATTATCACACTTTTATTTATTGCTTAGCTCTCAAATAACTTGTTCAACTTTAGCGATATTTTCTCTAAGGAATATTAATTTTCAATGGATCGATTACATTTATTAATGAAATTCAAATCCCACGAAAGAGATATCTTATTTAAAAATTGAACTAAATATATCGACATACTCGCTTAGGTCTTTCTTTCCATTCACATATCAAGAATTGTGTAAAAGTTTCCAAAATAATAAATAATCTTGTCAGACGAGAATTGAATAATATTACGGAATCCCGTTCGCTTCCGCCCTTCCTATTTTGTAAAACAATCCAAGTTCTAGTTCTCAGAAAACACGACTTTTTAAAATGAATCTTATTGAAAAGTGGGGTGACACAAAGGGGGTGGAGTCAAGTGCCAATCGGAGTTTCAAAATACAGTAAGAACTCTATTATCATGCTTTCATTTTTCTCAACACAAGGAGCCCAGCTTATAAATATATTAATATATATATATTTCAAACTACGAGGATGGTCTGAAAAGTTTCTGACCTAACAAAGATATAAGACATTTTTTCTTCCAATTTATTTTTATTTTTCTACATAATCTCCTTGTAAGTCTACACACTTCTCCCAGCGATGCTCCCATCTCTTTAACCCGCCCAAATAGTACTCGGCGTCTTTCTCAACAAAATAATTCTTTACGAAGGTGATGGGTCGGAAACTTTTCAGAACACCCTTGTATTTATAAATATTTTTTTATTTTTTTCAATTCATGGTTTTTTCCTATTTTTTTAAATTTGTATTTGGTTATATATTATGGATTTTTTTTTAATTATCCGGAACCCTATTTCTAACTAATCCGGATAATCGAATTTCTACTCTAATTTTATTATTGGCTAAATGCATTGAAGTGAATAGCATAAATTAATACCTTTATATATATTTTTTTCTTATTAAAATAAAATTAACTTATATTAAGAATTAAATTAAATATAAATCAAAAAGGATGTTTGTCACTTAGGGCTGAATGACTTGAAATTTAAAAGTCAGAAAAAACCTCTTAAAATTACATATAATAAATTATTTTTGTGTCATCAGCGCAAAATACTTTTTGACTCCTGATGACTGGCTGAAGACTAATCTCATCCTAATGTATATCTCTCATATTGTTGTGAGCCCTGTCCCTTGGTGCAGAGGTAGAGGTTTCGCCTTATAAACCAAAGGTCAGTGGTTCACTTCCCGTCCTGAGCGACAAAAATTTATTTCTATTATATTGGCTACCACTTAATAGAAATAAATAAGGACGAAGTCTAAATGGCCTCAGATGCCGAAAAAGAATTTAAAAAAAAAATATTGTTGTGAGAAAATAGCTGGCACCCCAATTCTTTAAACGAATTCTAATGTTTCTTCCTTCCTTTTATTTACGGGAATAACCTACCAGGATTTTTATTTTTTTCATTTTTCTGCAAATCTTTTATTTTTATTGTTTATTAATTCTTAATTTATTATTTTTATTTATAAAGTAAATAATGAGACTGTTTAAGGACTATTAATAATCTAAAGAAAAGTTGACTGCAGGTTACCAGCAGGATCTATTTAACAAGTGAAAATGTAATGTCCCTGAACAGTAGGAGGCGTGTCTATATCAATTATCTGTCAAGTCAATTAAAACACTAATTATGGTCTCATTAATGCTGTCTGACTTTTTTTTTAAGAAAAAGGCTAAAAGATAAAATTTTAATTAAAAATTTTCCACTTGAGATGAGATTGTATTGTTGTTAATGATGAGAGAGTATTAAGTCTATAGTAGAGCCTATAAAGAAATGTTTTATTAATTTAATATTTTTCTTTTTAATTGATTATATAACCTTTTCTAAAAGTCCAGATGACCAGTTATAATTAATAATCTTTCAAAAAATTTAGTATATAGTACTATTTCTTTTTTTACTCCTAACGGACATAAATTATATCTTAAATTAATCTCGCGGCATGGTTTCCAATAGCAAGGGCATTAAATAAATAAAAAAAAGGAATAGAGAAGGGAGTTTGTTCTAGATGCCAAGGTTAGAAAAAACGTATGCTGGAGGAACTAAGTATCTACACTGCTACAGCTTAAAAACAGTGAAAGGACAAAAGAGGCAATGGACCTCGAACCTCCGCTGGTAAAGAGAAACGATCAACCCTAGATGACATTTATTTTACCAGGAATTATTGACAAATAAGCGCAAATTCCTCTTCGTTCGAATCGAAAACATTCACTCACAAGTCGGATTTTGTTTTGAGCCGTTGATTAAAACCAAATTGATTAAAACCAGTAAATAATGAGTAAAGAAATCTGGATTAATATTAAAATGTAACTTTTGTGATATAAATAGTGAAAACTTAATAAAATTAGAGGATGCAATTTAAAATAATTTATGATTATGAAATAGACTAATCTCATAAATTTTGGTTTATATAATATTGATTTTACGAACAAAAAAATGATATTTTAATAATATACTTATTACTGTATTTCCTCTTTACAAATGATCCTTAAATACTCTTTAGGTCCAATTTTTATTTATTTTTTCTTAATACATTTTTTTTAACTTTAAACGCTAAAATTCACAAGGCCTAGGTGGCCAGCAGAATATATCTTCGGATACAGAAATTAGTTTACGTCTAGGCGTCTGACATCGAAATTCTCAATTTTTCCCTCCTGGTGCGGGAAGACGTCCAGAATTTTTCATAAATATTTCTTCGGGATTGTTAGAAAAATTTTCTCAAAGTTCAGGAGGACGTAGCCATCACATGCTAATATTTATTGTTTTAGAAAGGTTGGGAATGATGAAAGGAGGACGTTTAGTTGATTATTTTTAAAGAATCGTAAGAAATTATATCAATGAAAATATTTAAATATCCAATACAAGGTTAATTAATCAATTGAATTAACTATTAGAAGAAAATGTTTTTATAATTAACACCAAAAAATATCCTTGGGGTATTTCGAAATTTTTTAATTTAGAATAAATTTAGAATAAATTAATATTTTCTTAAAGATCTATTTAAATGATATGAATGAAATAATATAAAATTACGTTAACTTATTGATTGGCCAACTTGAAGGAAATAAAATGATTTTGTTTTAACCCCAAGCCATCTTGAAAATATATCATAATATTGTAGATAATACAATTGGCCTATATTTAATTAAAAATTCTTGATATTTAAAGGACAATATAAATAGTTATTTTATTATCCTTTTCCATTTATTTATAAACTGATATTCTTAAGGGATTATTGTATTATTGTATATATTAGTCGGCTCCACCGAATATTCTTCCAAATTTGGAGGACACAAGTATCATCTTAAAAAAAAATTATTTTATTTAGAAATTTAAAAGGATAAAGAAAGATTTCTCCTGGAGGGAGAAGAGAATTTAGAGAAGGGGAAGCAGAGGAGTAAATTAAGATTCAGGGATGGGAACAAAAATAAAAAAAGGGCATAAAACTTATAAGAGGAAGAAATTGAAATTAGTGGAGCTAAAATTTAGTGATTTTAAATTTTTACCTTAAACTCATCACTGAAAAAATAATGTATCCTTGGTCGTGGCACAACGTTCTTATTTTCAATACTATTATTACACAGTAAAATTTTATAGAAATATGCGAGTTACCAACCCCTTTTTATCTTTATTTAGATTTCGGGATATATGACAAAAGAATTATAAAAATTTTCTAAATTCTTGATCTGATCTCTTTCGCTCACTTTTTTGTGCGTGGAAATCTTTTCCTTTCGTCAAATGCTTGCGTAAATCTAGTCTTGTTCCTTTAGAGAGTTCACTTGGATATTTGCATGTGTGGTTAATCGTTAAAGGTGTGTGTTTGTGTGTGTGTGTGAGTGTGCAGCAAACAAGCGAATGAAACGAAACGAAACACTTGCGAAATGTTCATTATGGATTGGCAAAGAGTCTCACAAGGGTCTCACAAGGGTCAATTGGTCTGATTGAGAGATAAATACGAGCAGCCAGCCAACCTTAAATATCACAATGAAACCATCAGCCCTCTCTAGCTCTTGATTTCTTCATTAGGGTATGGGTTTCTTTCGTTGCCACCTCAAATGAGTTTATTTAAAAATTGTAGTAGATACTATATAATTTATAAACGACCGTTTTCGGAATTCCAAGAGACAAAAGAGGGAAAGAATGAAGGGCGTGATCTCTCTATCTTAAGAGTACTCCTACTCTTAAGATAGAGAGATCACGAGACTGAGGTTCGTGGAGATCAACATTCTTAAAGCAAAAAGAGCCAGTGATTGGCCTGAAGTGGCCTGGAGGGAGCAACTCTTGGCCTTCGCACCTTTAGAGTGAATAAAATTCCGAGAACGGCCCGACTCTCAGTGGCTATAATATGAACACTATCACCAAAAAACATACATTTATTCATCTCTTTGTAAAGATCTGTCTCCAGAAAAAATAACATGAACTTGTTATTCAATAATCACTTTTCCTTTAACATGGCAATATACCAGTAAGGATATTATTATTGGCATCAAAAAACTGCCACTTTCTGTATGTCCGGAGGTCAGAAATATCTGAAAGGAAAGGAAGTCAGTCTTTATCGAAATAAAACTCCAAAATATGAAACGTTTCGGCTTTTATTACATCATCATCATCAGTCGCTAGAGCTGTATTTTAAATTGTTGAGGCTCATTTAAAGACTAGTAATTGATGATGGAGATATTTAATTACAGCCGAAACATTTTACATTTTAGGAGTTTTATTTCAATAGAGGCTATCCTACTGGCTGAATTTCTCTCCTTTCACATATTTCTGATCTACGGACAGCCACCTATCTCGTGAAGATTTATTTATATTATATTGGCTGCCAATTAATATAAATAAATAATAACTAATAAATGGTCTCTGATGCCGAGAAAAAAAACTTTGTTCCACCGTACACCTTAGAGAAGAGATAAACCAACCATTGCTTCATGAGGGCGATAAAATGTATTCAAATTATATTGGCTAACAATTAATTTAAACGGATAACAAGTATCGTAAATATATAATCGAATTATTTTCAAGTCTATATGATTTCAGAAAATTTTGTCGTGGGATCAATTTTAAAAAAGTTTGAGATCCTAGCTCTAGCCTTTAAAATATAATAATCGTAATCAATCTTATTTATTTCATTTTATAATAAATAAAGGTATGATATGCTCGAAAACAGGATTAAAGCTCTGAATATTTTTTTTTAGAATAAATAAAAAAAAAATTAAATTACATACTCTATTTGAAGGTGTTAGAAATATAAATATTATATAAACAAAATAATAAATTTCTATTTAACATTTGGATAAGAGTTTTTATCTCAACTTTTAAGCTTTTTATAAAATATTTTTTTTTTTTGTTTTAAACTGAACTTAAATTTTATTAATGATTTATTTATTAAGTTCAAGGAGAATTAAATGAAAGGTCTTTTTTTTATTAGTTACTTAAAAGACTATTGCAAAATTATAAACCAAACGCCTGAGGGTGTTTTAATTTAGTTTTTGAGTATAATAAATATTTTCTAATGGAACCTTGTTGTTTAAAGAGCGATTAATATAATTTATAAAAAACTTTTTTTTAATATAATACAACCAAGTTGTTTTAAGTCATTTAATTAATTTTTGGATAAAAAGACAATTAAATTGCTCTGAAGAAAGAAATGTTTTTCTTTGATCTAAGATATTAATTATTAGATTGGTACAAAAATAATGTTTGGATTCGGTAAAGGTTCCATTTACATTCAATTTTCATTCGGTTCTAATTTTATTTTTAGTGATTGCAGCGCCCGCTCTAGCGGTTACGTCGCCCTGGGCAAAAAGACAAATTGCCGCCCCTCAAGAATATATATATATATATTTTAAATAAAGGTACATATTTCTTATTTTCAATAAAAATCAAATCAACGCACTGTAAATTTTTAGCGAACGAAAAAATCGATATGTGAAATTTTCTATTAATTGAGTATTTAATACATAAATATTTTTCTCACACTTACAGCCAAAATAGCGCCCCGGACAAATGTCCGGGTTACCCGCCCCTAGAGCGGGCGCTGGTAATTGTTATATTTTTGAAGCTTCTTTTTGACTGAACTCTGTCTTTTCACTTTTATCTCTTACATTTATTTTAATTTCTGGTCATAAATAATAAGAGCAAGAATTCTCAAATTTCACTGAACGAATTCAAATTTAGACATAATATGGCGGAAGCAACTCGAATCATGGGGTTATGAGTCCGAATCTAATCGGATAGGGTGTTTCAAAAAATTTCTTGCCGATGAAATGAACCTCGAAGTTAATGGTTCTTTTGCACAAGAACTCAGATCAACTCAGAGAATTGTACTTCTCATATCGTTTTGCAAGGGTTAGCTTCGATAATTAACTTAAAATATTGAAGGACGCACGCCAGCATCCACCCTTATCTCGAGGCAAGTAATTTTTTGAAACACCCTATCCGACTAGAATTACATTCAGAGTCCTATGCTCAAGTAGCTTTGGGAGTTTCCCCAACACCGTGCCTAAGTTTGAATTTGTGCTATTCTTGTTTTTACAGATACATTATTTATAGACCGAAATCTCAGTAAAGGTAAAAAGCGAAAAGACTAATATATTCAAAGAAAAATAAGCTTAATTTAGCTACCACTCAGTAAAAGTAGAAATCGAATATAGTGAAAATTGAATGCAAATTGGACTTCAGATACCAAAAAAGACTTTGTGAGACCTCGGCGACATCTTGATTTTTGATTTATTGATTATAATAATAATTTGGAACAGATGGAGTATTTATTTATTTATTATTTTTTGATAATTAAATGTGAGAACAGGATAAATATGACATATATGACAAATAAATTACAAAATTTAAATACATTATATAAAAATAAACAAGTTATGTCTGACTGGCATTTTTTGGTGTCAAATGGACCTTAAAAATTCCATTACGAAAGCTCGGAGTTATTTAATCACAATTTTTAATGAGAGGATGCAGAGCTACGGAGGCTCCAGCACAACCGGTTGTATTTTTAATATAATCCTGGAAATTGGACTCCAGCACCCACATGAGCTGATTGGAATCAGGCACCACTTGAGTAGCCACACGACATTCGCTCTCTTCTTGCACCATTTGGAAATTTTCCGGCTTGAAATGCAATTCCGTGTCCCACATATAGATGTGACTTTCGCCCTTCATCCGGAAGAAGATGGCCGATCTATTATCCGTGCCTGAAGCAAAACAACGCGACATTTAAAGGAGAAGAAAATTTACAGAAATTCACCAGCCCTTTTTTAAACGCAAGCAAACAAGATAAAATTTTATATATCTCTCTCCTTTCTAAACATATGCCACTGTTGGGCTGTGGCCAAGGAAGGGGGATATGAGAGGTCAAAAATCTCAAAAAAATGAAAAAAATAAAAAAATAAAAATAAAAATATAATAGAGGAGAAAATATAAATAAATTTTTAATCCTGTTAGAAATTATCAAGAAATATTTATATTCTTTAAAATTTATTTGAAAGCAGAGCTAGGATTACAATTTTCAAAAAGAAATATTCATAACTTTATTGTTATTCGATAAGTTTGATTTTATATTATATCAAATAAAACTTTTTCAAAATTAATAAAGCCATATTTACTTATACATTTTGATATAAATTTTGGCTTTATACCCCCCCCCCTACTCATCCTTCTCCTCATCTCAAAATAATAATCTGGCTACGCTATTGGGTTTGTAATTTAGTTATGTATGTTAAATATATTCAATCTCCATAAAAAAAACTTTTTTTTTGCTTCAATAATGTAATTTGTCATTTGATTTTATTTATTCTTTAACTTGTAAAACAAGTAGTGAAAGAATTAATTAATAAGTAAAAAATCATAATATTATTAATTTGAGGGAATACACTATTAAAAGCTGATAAAGAGATGATCAAAATCCGAGTCCAAATTTCAAATCTAGATTTTGACAAAAATTATCCAAAAAATAGAAAAACTGTAATCATTCGAATAAAATCCTAAGACTAAATAAGCCTTCTACTAGAATGTGTTCACACACACCCATTCGCATATACAAAGTCTCCATTGTATAATAGTAAAAAAGCACAAAAAACATTAAAATGTCAATAATAATTATTCTATATTATTAATTAATTACCTTTATGAAGGGGTCAGTAAAAAAAAAATTATTTATTAATTAATTAATCAGGGAGAATAAATAATTAAATGATTTTTTTTACTGACCACTTCATAA
This sequence comes from Anisolabis maritima, assembly GCA_010014785.2. NCBI lineage: Eukaryota > Metazoa > Arthropoda > Insecta > Dermaptera > Anisolabididae > Anisolabis > Anisolabis maritima. The sequence goes on along the minus strand of JAAAKE020120018.1, from coordinate 3,951 downwards.
AGGTAATTAATTAATAATATGGAATAATTATTATCTTTCTTTCTTTCTCATGTACTCAAATATCTCTAAATGAACTCACCTAGAAGGACCATCTTGCCCTGTTTGGGTCCGACGTCAATAACCTTTCCTTTGATATTTCCGCTTTGCAAATTCGTGGTTTTCACACTGAAGATTCGGTCAGCAGTGAGATAGGTGAAATACAAGAAGTTGGTTCCCGACGATTTCTGGACCAGAGCCAAATAGAGGACGTCTCTCCGGGAGCAGCCTTGGGTCACCGCCTTGGGCAACTCGACCCGGAAGCCTTGGCCACCGGTTAGGTCATAGACCAAGATCGCTAGGTTGGCCGCATCCGAGATATAGAGAAAATCCTGTTCGACTACCAGGTACTGGAGCCGAGATGATGGACTTACGAGATCTTCCAGGTCAATAACCCTGATAACTTTTCCAGTTTCAATTGAAATTGCGAGTACTTTAGGAGGACAATGACGCACTGGCTGATCTAAGGTGTTGACAATTCCCACATCTAAGACCCACAAAATTCCCTGAAACATAAAAAGATTATTTTATCAACAAGGTACACTCCCTTGAAAAAAATTTATTTTTATTTCTCATTGTAGAAATAATCATTATTGCGTCTTCCAATATCATTTCATTGCTTGAATGGAGAAAATTTCGTTTAAAAATAAATTTTATTTTTCCCATCATCTACAAAGAAAATTTATTATTTTTATTTTTTGGATAAACAATTCTCTATTGTCTCTTAAAACAAATAGAATTCGAGAAATTTTCATTATTTTTTACAAATTTGGTTTTCTTATCATATTCACATTTAATTTTTTTTTTTAAACATTTCAATTATTTTGAATCCCCGCCTTTAGATCTAGACCTCATGCCGAACTTAACTACTAATTACGCCATATTTTAAAAATCTCAACTAATTACTATGAGGTATTAAATTTTTTAAATCTAATAATTAGGTCTACATTACGTTTGTTTTAAAAGCCTTCAATTTTTTGTTTTCAATATCTTATTGGCTATTTATGGACTTTAACAATCTCCTGTGATTTCATATGAATATCAGGTCAAAAATTAAAATTCGTGGCCATAATGATAATAAATTACGAAAAAAAGAAACAAAAAAATCGAGGAGCTGGAGTCGAGCGGCTCAGGTGAGAAGGTCCTGAAGGCGAATGAATTTTATTGACAAACGCCTAATTATTCTGGCGGCCCTAGGCAGTCGCCTAATGATAAAACTGGCTCTTAGAAGACACGACCTATGAATGATGCTTTATTTTTCTTAAAATATCGAAAAAATTTTGGGAGTTGATGAACTATAAACTCATCTTATCTTTATTTTTATTTGACCTTGCTTAACATCCGATGAATTTCCAAATTTCAAATTCGTTTCATTTATATAAAAACTTAACATAGGTGACGAATTTATTTCCGAAAATAATTTAATTAATTTTCTAAAGACCGTTCAAGGTTTGATTGCTATGTATAGTAATGATTTAACAACCTCTCTATTAGAAAATTCTCATGTCATAAATATAATATTTTTAACATTTTATAAAAGATTTTTTATATTGTTATTTAAATATCCATCAACAATTTATACTAGTATATATTAATTTTCAAATTAGGGTAATAAATAATCTTAATATAACGGATTTAACTATTAAAAAAATGTTTGTTATACCCCAAAAATTATATAACCATTGTTTTTGAATAAAACATTTTCATTTAGTTAATAAGGATATTTTCTCTTTCAAAATTTATAATATTAACGAGGTACTGGCTTTGTCAGAGCAACTAAGGGTGCTAAAATCGTTCGTTTTTGGTTCCTGGAAGGTAGGCAACCCAGAGCAATCACATCACATATCTGTCCTTAAATTATAATTCATTCAACAGGGATTCTTCCCAGAGAAAGTATAGGCGTAAGCTTTCCATTTTACTTAGAGTTACCATAGTTATCAAACCTCGCTTTTTAAATTTCACTAACTTGTTTTGTAATTATATTCCAAATAATTAGAAATCTTTTCTGAAATTTAATTTAAAATGCGAATCCTAGAGGAGGAAGAGGGAAATTAACAGATCCTTTCCAAATCAATCAGACGCGCATGCGTCTGACGATTTCAAATAATTCTCTTACAACAACAAACTAATTGCTAATGAAAAACATTTTAAATTAAATTTATTTTTAATTATTTTAAATAAAAAAATCTGGCTACACATCAACCAACTTTCTTTTGGAAAATTGAGTTATATGCTGCCACACCAGATTTTGTGCATCGGGGCCCCTAGGAAGCCGATTCACTATTTTATTTATCTTGTATTTTTTAGGGATTTTTTGTTTGTAAACATTAATAAATTATTAAAATTAAAAAAAATTAATTAATTAAATTGGCAATTAAAATTTGTTTATTGTTCAAACATTTTTTTTTAGTTTTTTCGGTTTTTTTGAGGTCTTATAGACTTTAAACGAACTGCAATATTTATTTATTACAATACAATTATCCAGGCCTAATTATTTACATCAATTGATATCTAATTGATTTAAATAAATTTTCATTGGATTTTCTGGGATTCGAACCCAAACCCCTTGGCTTTTTAATTTTTTCATATTTGCCAATTCGCATCATTGGCCATTTGACTTTTAAGCAATCCAAAATCTCTGGATTACATAAATATGTTCGTGTTGCTGGAAGAGAGCCAACTTATTAATGGATTTTTTGTTTAACTGGTTCAGAGCTCCTTTAGAGCGCTCATGCTCAGTTGCCTCTACAAATAAATAAATGAATTGGTCCGCTCTGAAGCAAGTAAATGAAACATTCATTAATAAGTTGACTCTCTTCCAGGAACTAAACACGAACGTATTATGTACTCCATGGTAGAAGATATTAGTGATCAGTCCATATTCATTTAAATTATTTGGTAGCCGATATCTTTTAAATAAATTTTATCGTTCAGGAAGCGAACCCTTAGATATAGCAAGACTTAACTTCTGCTCTAAGGGTCAGGGTAATAATAATACCTGAGAGTCAATGGCTGCGTCGACCGCTGATTGCATCGCTTGGCATTCACTCTCTTCTTGTAAACTCCAACAGGGAAATGGGTGCAAGGTGGGCTCGTAATTTTCTTGTGTCATTGTAATTTTGCCAAGTGTGATAGGTACACCCTCTTTATACCTCGGCATCAGCACCAGCGCTTCATCTTTATAAATTTGCACCCGAGTGCCGATTATATTTTTGTTTATATATCGACCAGATTCGGTGAATTGATTTTTGGTATCTGCACTCGGCCAGGCGAGATTTGCACCATTAAAAATGAATGTCATTTCGGGCACTAAGTTCTTATCACATGACTGGAGAGATTCGGATAAGAAAGCGGATGTAGCTGTAGCTACTAGCATTAAGAATATTGGAATCATTCTGGAAACGAAATTTAATTATCACCTTTTAGTCAGAAAATAGTCTGGAAACTAACTTTTTTGGGATTATACTGGTATGAGGTCATCTAGATAAAGTTGCATTTTTTTTATAAGCTGGATATGAACTTGACTTGGACACAAGTCAGCTGCCATCATTTGTATAAGTAATTAATTCATGATTTAATAATAATTGTTGGGAACTTTTTAAATATTTTAAAATTCTATTTGACTTTGGATAATAACATACAAATTATTTTAACAAACAACTTGTAGTTATGAGGTAGAAAGATCTTGCTTCATATAAAATTAAATACGATTTACATTTTTTCACAAAGATAAATTTTTAATGAACATGTTAGTTTCTAAAGAATAAACTTTGCAGAATTTAATTAAAATTAATTCATTAAATCAAATATTATAAAAATAAAGAATTTAAAATGCATGCGCAAGTGGGGAAAATAATAAAAACGATATAACGTTAACTTTAAAGGTATTTAAAGTAATTTTAAAAAGTAGTTGGG
>JAAAKE020120017.1:0-27143 GCA_010014785.2 Anisolabis maritima | reverse complement strand
TGGATGAGGAGGGGGGTTGTGTGGGGGGGGGGGGGGGGGGGGGGGGGGGGGGGGGGGGGGGGGGGCGGGGGGGTGGACTCAGAATTTTTATTTTCATTTTCAAATTAAAGCGTTTAAAACAATTTCCTCTCATCATCAACAAAATTTTTTTCTTGGTTTCTATTCAAAAAAGGTCAATTTAATTCAATAGGTACGCTTGTAATAAATACCAGTGACAAATTTAAAAAAATTCTCCTGTTTAAATTGTATCCTTTCTTTATTTTTATATATAGGTCAAATAATTTATTTATTAATTTGAAATGTTAATGAAATTCAATGCATTTGAATAAAATTAATTCATTGAAGTAGAAGGGGAAAATAGAAAAGCCTTTCATGCCTCTGCACAATCCATGTCAAATATCTTTTTTTTTACTCAAGGCTGTCGAGAGCTTACATGGGCCCAGGGGCTAATTTATTTTATTAATTCCCCTCACACTTTGGATCTCTTTTTAAAAACCGAGCTCTATCTCTTTTCCTCCATTTTGTTAATATATATTCTTCTTTAAAGTCAATGTCTGCACTCAGAGTTTTTTTTTTTATAATTATATTATTTTTTGCTGGTTTGGATCATGTGTATTTAAAAAATAACTTCTTCTCGAATCTGAAGAAATCAGTGCATAAAAATTAGGAGGGGTGGGTGGGTTTGAGTCCCTCCCATGACTATATTAAGAAAAAAGGTCAGAATTTTTCTTTAAATTTTTTTATTAAAAAAAAAAACTATTTGATTATCTCCTAGGTCTATTTTAATTTTAACTCTAATTTTTAATTTAAATAAATTTGGACAGTATCTAAATGGCCTTCGAAAAACATTAAAAAAAAAAACAATTTTGTATAATATTTCTAACCTTTGTTTGTTTGTCACTACCCCCCGTGAAGAAAAGCTAGTTACGCCACTGAGTGAAAAATCAATATATATGATTGATAAATCTGGAAAAACTCTCTAATAGAAAATTATAGATGAAGCCGGTGTTGAAGAAGAAAGGAAAGAGTGGCATAAAAGGGAAAGAAAAGAAGTATCGTATTAGCCACGACCTAGATAGTCCTCTTAGTATTAATTATAAATATTAATATTAATTTCAGAAAATCAGATCTTAAAAAATTTAAGAATATCAAGATAAATATATAAAAAAAACATACCTTCATGAAACTAATTTTAAATTAAATTGACAATTATTATAAAATAATACCTAAAAAGACATTTTTTTGACCATCAGCCGATTTTCTTAGGTTTCAGATTTTGTATGCTTTGCTTTTCTTCTTGACTAATTTGTTATGAAGAAATTAAATTTAAACTAGAAAGTTTTTCGATCAATTCGATTCATATGAATCAGATATAAAAACAATAAATGTACACCTCGGCTATATTTAAAATCAAAAAATTATTTTTAATTAAACGTCCGGTGGTGCAAAGGAAACCACCGTTGCCTCGGGTAGGCTGGAGATCCCGGGTTCCACTCCCGGGGGTCAGCTTTATCCATCAGCAAAAAATATATTCATACAAAATTTTTTTATTAACATCCAATTTCTTATAAGTTAAGAACATCTCTTTATTCAGAGACCTACTGCATGCTATTTATACAAATAAATTGATCACATATATTAATAATAACGATCATCCATTTGTATTTATTAAAATTATTATTTGGATTGGAACCAATATTTGTAATAATAATTACTAACTTTTATTTTCAGGCACATTTAGCTAATTAGTTTTTATCGACTATTATAGAAAGGGAGGTATTGTGATCATACTAATTTTGATTCTTCAAGATTTTTAGAAAATAGCTCTATTTGTAACATGAATCAATCAACTGTTTTAGTTGTGTGCTGATTGGCCAAAAGCGGTTAAACAGGTTTTTAAGAAATTCCATATTTCAGACATAAATATCTAATTTTATCAACTTTTGTTAGTTTACTGTTGTCATTTTGTTTCTATTAGACTATTTTAACCTGAGTCGCAATCGGAGGTGATGCAGATTCTGTGGGTTCTGGAGAAAAATTTGAAATTCTGGAAATAGTATTTTCATTGATAAAATGTATTATTAAAAAATCTCGACATCGATTTTTGCGATGATAAGTCTCTCACTATATATTATATAGGTAAGAGAAAGAAAGTAAAAATAGTAATAATAAAATAAATTTAAATAAATATGAAAAATCAATAATAGTAAATTAAGCACTAAAAATATTACTTCCTTTTAGAACAACATATATGTGCGGATGCGAGTTTTTAACTTTAACGGCAATTAAAAACCAATTACGGCATTTCACAACAAAATTGAGAAAGAATTTTCAGGCTTATTTCTTTTATTTCCAAATTACGAAGCAAATTTCAACCTGAAGAAGACCTAAGACAGCAGTCGCCAACTTTTCGGGATTTACGGACCAGTAACTCAAAATTAGAAATGTCGCGGATCATTAAACACAACCCTCTCTCTCTCTCTACATTAAACAGGAAAGTATATAAAATTTTTTATAATAATGATCATTACTTTCAATTATTAATTAAAGGTGATATCTGCATTTGCGCCTTTCTATTCCAAACCGAAAATGCGCTTTACACCTACGTGTATATTTAAAAAGTTTACCTCTACGAGGATAGTTTAAATTGGAAGAACGGCATTCCGGACTCCCGGTCGACTATCGCTGCTCTAAGATGCTGCCTGTTTGATTTGATGAACTTTCAAAACTTGGGCAAAGCCAAGGTCACATTAACAATAATAACTGTTAGTATCAAATTTCCTTTAATAAAATCTACTATTAATCAACACCCAATTGTTTTTCTTTTTTAAAATTCAACTTTATACAAATTATTTTTCCTTAAAATCCAAATCATCCTATTTTTTTGTGTGGATTTTTGTCCCCTTTGAAATGCGACAAGAACGTACTTGTTCCCTAAGTTCGCGGTTCAAAAAGGTTAAGAACGCTGCTTTAAAGGAAAATTCTTTATTCTCTATTTCAATTTATTTTTCTTAACTACTTTTATTGTAATTGAATTTTTTTTTCCTTCAAAATAAACAAAACTTAATTGTCTATTCATCTATTAATGAAATTTTTTGTTTAAAGGTCACTGTGCTATTTTAGACTTTTATTATTCATAAATTCCGAATTACATCTTCCGTAATGAAAAAAAAGTGAAAACACTTTACCTACTTATATAATAATTATCAAAATCTTTTAATCTGATATATTCGCAAGCCTTTCAATTTTTTTTATTAAATTTCGTGCACGGTGACTATTTCCGAAGCATTCCTCTCTCAACTTACAACATTATCATTTTTTTATTAGATTGAAATCAAATCGAGAGATATTGATAGATTTTTCTTTTTTCAATTTACTAGACCTACGCCGTTGTTGCTCCATTTAAGAAATTCATTGCATGTTTCAATTAAAATAAAAAATAAAAAAAAAACGTTGAAATAGAATGATTTATTGCAAAATTAAACTTTAAAAAATATTTGACATAGACACCAGAGAGGACACATTAGAAATTGGAAGATTGGCCGGCCGAGGAGAAGCTCGATCTTCCTGAGGATGAGGAAGAATCTAAAGAACGTCCTTTAGGTCCACGGAATGAGTCCTGAAATTAAAAATTGCTAGAGTTATTTATTATGTAATAAATAGTCTTAGGGCTTATTTATGGCTCTTTGAGCAAGTGGGAAGCATCCCAAAGAGTGTCTTTCTGGCAGTATTTAAACGAATATATATTTTAATTAAAATTAAATTTAAAAATATTAAATTTAATTAATAAATAGGGTCCTGTCCTTTAGGTCAGAGGTAGAGCTCTTGCTTCATGATCTAAGGGTCAGTGGTTTTCTTCCCGTCCTGAGCGATTAAATTTATTTAAATTATATTTGATGCTAATTAATTTATTATAAATAGAGGTCTAAAGGGCCTGAGATGCCGAAAAAAGATTTAAAAACAAAGAGCTGGTAGAGAAATTATAAATATTAATAATAATAGAAATAAATTAAAATTTGGAGATTTCAGCATTCGATACAAGGTGAGCCACAAGAACGAGATTCAACCCTGTCTTCAGTGTTGACATTCCCCTTTCAGGGGGGAGGGAGACTTCTACCTTTCCACGTTTTGGAGGATGCCCAGTAGGCTCCCATTCCTCTCTTAATCCAGATTTGTAAGATTATACTGAAATCAATCTGCTGACTTGTTCAAAGGAATACTCACCATCATTTTTTTTAAGTCTTTGTCCGGTATCTGAAGTCATTTAGACTCTGTCCTTATTTATTTATATTAATTGGTTGCCAAAATAATATAAATTTTTGTTTTGTCAGTAATGAAAGGAACCACTGACATTTGGTCCTTGAAGCGAGATTTCTACCTCTGCAGCAAGGGCCAGGGCTCATCCGAAGCTTACCATTAAATAAAATTGAAGGATAAGAACAAGGGAGTGGAGGAGTCACATTCCGAAAAAATATGAATTTAATTAAAGTTAAAATAAGTTAATAAATTAATAAATGTGTCGTAGAGAAGCCAAAGTGATTAAGCTCATTGAATTGCTTTAAATTTCAATATATAAAAATATATTAAATTTTATTGTCAAAATAATTGAAAGCTGCTTTTATTGTCGGCAACTTAGCCCATTGGGACCTTAGGAATACTTCCATTATATTTGTTTAAACTAAATTAGGCTTTTTAACTTTAATATTTTTTTTTTAATATTCGGGATCTGAGGCCATATAGACTTAGTCCATATTTATTTAAATTAGTTGTTAGCTAATATAATTTAAAGGGCGGAAATATATATATATAAGAAACATTATATATCAAATTATTTAAAATTATCTTTTATAAAAAATTTCTTCCTTTTTGCTTTATCCTGAACTTGATCACTTTGGCCTCAAAGGGGGTAATAAAGGTACTCACTTGATCATAGCCTCCTGATTGGGGGTTGGCCCTGTAAGCCTTGAATTTAGCTTTTCCCCCTGGGATTTTGCTCTCGTAGCCATAATACTCTGGGTCATAGTAGATTTCAGCTTTGTATTCGCCTGTATCTTCTCCTCCTTGGCCAAGTCTGCCTTGTTGTCTTCCTTCTCTTTCCCGGGCATTTCCTCCTTGAAATTTCGATGCTCCAAATTGACCTCCTGATGATCCTCCTTGGTCCATTTGCAGTTGTGCTTGTACGCAGAGCAACAAGCACAAACCAGCGAGCAAACTCATCTGAAAAATTTTATTTTGATTTTAAATTATTGTATTAAACTTCCATACTCTTAAATTTTAAATATTTTGAAAGAGAGTGTAAGTGATGCAGTAAACAAAGAATAATTATTATTTTGCGCAACGTTTCGAATTTTATTACACTCATCATCAGGAATAATGGATGGAAATAAATTTTAATCTTCTATCCTTTTGATAGAGAATCAACTTGATTTTGGGTGAGAATGATTTTTTTATACAAAATATATTATACCAACTCCGATTTGCGGACTTCACCATTCTGTCCGATCGAAGGAAGGAATGAGATTCTTAGGACTAAGTTTTAAGAATTTTTTAAAATTTTCACTCCTCCTCCTTTAATTTTTTTCTATTCAGACTGCTTATCGTAGAATCATGTTCGTTGATTCATGTTATTAATAACAAATGTTAAATATGAGAGAATTTTACAAATTTCTCCTTTAAGAGGAGGATAATTTATGAGATAAGTGGTAGTTTCAAATTTTCAAAAAAATTAATATTAGCTTAATTATATTCAGAATGAGGCAATTTATAGAAAAAAAATTCTTTGACGGTCTCCCCCCTCGAAAATCTCTTTGAATAAACACATATGCAAATTCGTTTTAACATTCGAAATATCTTTTCTTTGAAAATTTTTTACCATCTCTCCCATTTTCTTTATTTCACTATACAGGTGTATTTTGTTTTTATTTTTTCTGAGTCATTTAGGCACCGTTCATATTTATTTAAAATGAGTGCCAATATAAATAAATTTTATCGCTTTGGACGTCCTTAGATCACCTTTAATAAATAAATAAAATTTATTTATATTGGCATTCATTTTAAATAAATATGAACGGTGCCTAAATGACTCAGATGCCACAGGAAGTGAAGTGAGACCTCTACCTATGCTTCAAGAGGCAGGGCCCTTCACAAGTATTTATAACAATGTGATATTTATTTTTATTAAATATAAGTTTGAAACTATGTGCAGCCGTTCTCGGAATTCCAGAGAGGTATCGAGAGATTATTTAAAAATAGGATTCCAAGAGATTTATATAATTTATCATATATTATATTTATATATTCAGAGTTTCAAAAATTTAATATCTCAATATATTATTTAAAATGAAGTGTTGTCACTCAGGAAATTTCTTTCTATCTCTAGTAGAGAGCGAAGCTTGGCAAAAAAATACAAATACGAAATTGTAATTGTTTATATGATAGTAAGTACGGGCCTATGTTCCTTAGAGCAAAGGTGATCTAAGGATCAATGGTTCGCTTCCCATTCTGAGAGATAAAAGTTATTTAAATTATATTAGTCATTAATTAATTTGAATAAATAAAGGCCAGGTCCGAAAAAGCCTTAAAAAAATAAGAAAATTATATATCATTTTATAACCCCAGAGTTCTTTGGGGGGAGGAGGTTCCTGTCTAAATCCCCAAAATTAAACATATATTAATATAAAATTTTAATTTTCAAGTTTCAATTTCTTCAAAAAATGGAAAAAAAAATTAAATTTTAAAATTTTATTCCACTTTTGTAAGGACGCGAGTGGCCTCCACGAGTTACGCGAGATAAGGTTTAATAATTTTTTAATCAAAATTAAATTCTGAGATTCCATAATAATAGCTGTTTATTAAATCATTAAGAATAGAGAAGAAATTTCATCATGAAAATGAATAGGAGCTTACTAACCGAAATAAAGGAGTTCATCTTCCTGGAAGCGGCTCTTCTTCTCAGAACTGACCACGTTTTCCAAGATTTTCTTTCTATATATAAGGTGGTATCCTCCCCTTATTTATCTATTCCCTAGACCATTTTAAGTAACCTTGGTGTCTCTCTATTTTTTGTACAGATTCTCGTGCTTACGATTCATCTTATTTTTTTTTTACATTCATTAATGGCTTAATTGGTTGACCGGACGTAACGCTATTAGTTAGTTAGCACCCTTCTTCTTTACGCTAGTCATATTTCATTTCGTTTTCTCATCTTCGTTCAAGGTAAAGAGGTCATCTGATGACGTAAAATCATTTTTATTTATATCGATTACCAATTTAATTCAATTAACTCTTTTTTTAACTGTCAAAAGAATTTATTAACTTGCTTTTTAAGTGCTTTATTAAATTATTTTCTATACACCTGTCTTCATAATTTTTTTTTTATTAATTGGCGATGAACTTGGCCTTGCATAGTGTAAAGAGCCACCCCTAGGTATTAAAAGAATAAATTGAACAAGGAAAAAAAGATAAAGAACTTGCAAGATTTCCATTTTCAGCGTTTCTTTAATGTTTAAATGATTTGTTAGAGGTTATCATAGTTTCAAAAAAGTCTTAAAAATTCATACATTTCAAATTCAAAATTTAATTCAATTTCTTTCCCTAATGAATTTTATATGGTTGCATCCATTTAAGGGGTTTAGAGGATTAAACCGAAATAAAAATTTCTAAAAAATAGTCAGTATAAAAGAATATTGAGAAATCTAAGTTTGATTCAAGAACAATGTATTATAATTCAACTTGACATTTTGACTCTGCTTAGAGCCATTCTCAAACTAAAATAAAAATTTTTTTAAAGCAATAGACAATGGCTAAAGAAAGGCTGTTAAAAGATTGAACGAACAGAATAAAGAAAAAAAATCATATATTTATCAATAGGTCACAGATCGACGCCTTTTTGAAACCTGTATGGGGTGTTTATGGATGTTGTTTTTTCCACATAGATAGAGAAGCGTTCCCTACCGTTTTATATTTAAGGACTAATTAAAATAAATGAAATATTTTGTGTACAAGTTAACGGCTACGAGAGAAATAAAAACCAATGTTGATAATATATTTATTTTATTTATTCGTTCCTATATAAAATTCATCTACTAGCAGACATGCAGAAAATTTCTGAGGACTGATCGGTTGAAGAATTAGAGTATATACATTTCAACAATTTTGTTATTTGTCAGCTCCATTTATAAAAATCCCTATTTATCAAGAGCTCGATTTGCGTCCAAAATTAATTCGAATTTTTTCCTGCAATTCCTATTACTTTAAAGTATTGTTGTTTTGGTCTCAGAATGGCCCTAAGCAGAATCAAAATATCATTTTTAATCAAAATAATATAAGTATTAGTAATAAGTTTTCTTAGGGTCAGCCCTGAAATTCTCTAAGTCCTGGCCATATTTGAGAGATTTCTCTCTGTTTATTATAGGTTTGTGTTTTATTTTGGCTTCTATCTCTCCAACACCTTAACCGAAAAGTATGAAATTATATATATATATAAGTATTCAAGGAGGGAAATTTTTTTCATCTTTTCCACATTTGAGGTCAAATATACTTTTAAACAATCACAATTATATATTATTTACGATACTTTTTATCTAGGTATATTTATTTATACCAATTGAGATCCAATTGATTTAAATAAATTTTCATCGGATTACCTGGGATACGAACCCACAACTCTTGGCTTTTAACTATATCAATATTGATAATGTCAACCTCGCGGCCAAGAGGGGAAGGGGAGTGAATTGAATGATAATTAAAGTGATGGTAGATTGGGAGATGAGAAGCAAAATTTTATACTAAATTTATAGAACCTTATGAATTTGGCTTTATTTAATTTAAAATTTGGATGGAATATTAATTGGTACATCCATATAATATAAATTAATCTCTGGAGCAATAGGAGACGCAGTTAGGAAAAATTAAAAAAAAATAAATAATTTGTTTTATTTAATTTTTTCTGGAAGCCCTTTCTGTTGCTCCAGAGATTAAATTATAGAAAATGGATGTAATATTTAGGGATTAAATTGATTCTTACATGTAATTGTATGAAGTCTTGGGAAACTGGAGTTGCTAGGGTCAAATGTTTGACGTTCATTAAACTTTCATTTCCCTTCTCTTGATATGTCTCGAATTAATAAACATGTGGGATAGCTATATTATTTTCCCAATTTATGATTTAATAATTATAATGTTTTTCTAATAGATCGATCGATTGATTGATTGAATGATAGGCCTATAACGATTTTTATTCTTTTGGCATTTGAGCCTAAAATCCACTCTAATGATAGTTTAGGCTTGGATTTTTCACATAAATATGTGAAATAATTACGTGTAATTATTTTAATAATAAGAATTATTTCATATTTTTTATTTTTTAATATATCAAAAATATGGTTGGGTTTTCCCACTTTTTTAAATTATAATTTCGATTAAAAAATTCGCTATTATTAATATATCAAGATATTTTTAAAATGATACAAACAACTCAATTACTGATAAAACCACAGCAACCCCAAAGCTAAAAGATGTTTTTTGAACTACGCCTTTTCCCACACATGAAGGGTAAAATCGAGATGACGTCACGAAAAAATGTAAACATATTATGCCCTTATAACTTGTAAACGAAAATAGAAAAATGTTCCAAATGACATTAGAAAGAAGATAAAAACATATATCTAAAAATATATGAACCATTATTATTCGTCTCAGAAATTGAAAATTTCTATGGACAATTGACGTTAATTTTTGGCTGAGGCAATTAACTCCAATACTAGAAAAGGTCGACAAATGAAAATTGGCTGAAATATTCTCTATTCAATGCTGAATTCAACCAAGAAAGTTTAGTCTCTAGAACAGCGGTCCCCCAACTTATAGCTCGCGGCGTCATCTTCGGTGAATTCTATTTCTATTTAAGATAAGTTAAAAGTAAAAATTAACAAATAAATTTAATTATTTTCTGTGGAATGCTTATTTTAAAATACTTAAATACAAAAAAAAAAAAAAAAAAACCATTAAAATGGCGTTATTTACGCTGCAATTTGTATTTTATTTGTTTTAACATTTTTTTCTTGTAACGAGTAGCTCAATAGACAATTTTAACTTCAAAAGTAGCTCACACTAGTATAGATTTTGTTGGATGAAAGGGACCGGGGTGGAATTGGATATAGGAATAGTTAGATAGCTAGAGATGGATATAGCAAGAGGAAGATAGGAAATCAAATAATCCTAGGAGGTGCTGATACATGGCTATGGCCAGATGTTGGCTCGGTTTGAGGTGTGTGTCTCTGTTCTCCGTGCACGAAAGCACCTCAGGTAAATAAACGGGGACTCCAGGAGGTGGGCCTATACGGTCCAAATAAAAATTGAAAAATTTTATAAAAAAAAACATCTGGAAAAAGAAAAACTAATTAAAATTTGCCCAACCCGCACCCACAAACAAGAACCCTGATTTCGCTAATGGGTTAAAATGTGACATAGTGTCCAAGCAGAACCAGCTGTGCTTATTCCTTTTCTCACTATCTTGGAAAAGAAAAAACAGAAATTTTGATTGTGAAAATTTATATTTTTATGACAAACATTTGCTTTTAAAAAAAAAAATGTTTTCAAGATTTTTACATAAATATTTATTATGTATCTTCTAGTTATCATTTTAATTTAAATAATTCCTTGAATGATTCAAATAAATAAATAAATTTACCATAAAAGAAAAAAGAAATAAATTTCTTTAATTACCAGGATGTAATGAATAACTAAATTTGTTTTTTTTTCTCTCTCTCATCCGTTGATTGATCACCAAAACAAAATATTCGTTCCCACTTTGTAATTAATCAAAACATCGTGCTGGTGTTCTTAATGGATTAAACGAGTAGTTTTTAAAACAAATATACTATAACTCAGATTCATTTTCTATTCGTTACATGGATTTTAATTAATTTTTACGTGAAAACGTCTGAATAATTGGAGAGCATTACAAAATAATTAAACCAGATGATATTGCAATTAGGGGGATTGAAATTGCCATTGCTGCTCAAAAGCTATTTAGATTGAAAATCAAAATATAACACATGATAGCTAAATAAATTATTTCTCCCAGTGGGAATTGTGATGTCACGCGAGGGACGGAATGGAACGCACGGGATTTTCCGCAGCTTAGTGAATTTATGATGTTCGTTGTGATCTAAATCTACAGTTCGGATCTTATTCTAAAGATTAATTTTATATTAAAATGTTGAAGAGATTTATTTAATAAGGAAAGGCAGTAATAATAAAACAGTTGGAAAATCAAAGAACTGGGTTTCGTTTTATTACTTCTCTTTTTTAATGCATAATTTTGAGTTTTTTTGGTGAAGTTGCTGCTGAGTTGAAGTTGAAAATCGACAAATTTCAAAACATTGTCGGCTTATATTCATAAAAAAAGTCAAGTTAAATCAACAACAATCCATTGATATCATAACAAGTGTCCTAGCCTCATTATCAGAAGTGAAACTCCACAAAAATTTTCAGATGCTCTTGGCGAACGTTATTTATCAGTTTGTACACCCTACATTTTTTTCTTTTTTGCCTTTCGGCATTTGATTGTATTAATGGATTGATTGGGGAAGAGAAATTAGAATCCATCCCAGTATAATCCCATGATGTAGCCACTCAGTCTCACACTCAAAAGAGAGTAAATAGAAGGGTGGCGGTGTGTGCCTCTCAAAAGTTTCTGGAATTGGGATTCTGGTAGTTGATCCTATATAGTTAGTACAGTTTTTTATCTCCTCGGTACCTGAGGCCATATAAACTTTAAACAATTACGAATATAGTTTAGAAACGATACTTGTTATCCAGGCATTTTTATTTACATCAATTGGTATCCAATTGATTTAAAAAATTTTCATCGGGCTGCTTGGGATCCAAATCCACACCCCTTGGCTTTTAAGATTATTAACATTCACATTGTCAGAATCTTTAATTTCTCGGTCATGGGAAGGGAGGGGGGTATTTACTACAGATTAATGAAATGTAAAATTATTTTTAATATTATTTTATTTATTTATAAAGCATCACAGATAGAAATTATTATATACTAGAAGGGGTATTATTATTTTTCTTTTCTCTTCATTTTTCTCCAAAGCATACGCCATAAGTTCGGTGATCAAAAGCATTTTTTATACCCTCAATGGTTTTATTAATTCAAAAAATTTTTATATTTTTGGTTTCACTTTAGGGACTTTTTCGCAGTCCTTATTCTCTTTAATTTCTTCCTTGGAACTGGGCGAATACGAATCTGAAAATTAACCAAAATTATTTAGCTATTTTAATATGTATTTATTCAGTGGCGGAGTTGACAGTGGCGCAGCTAGAGTTTGGGGGGCTCTAACGTTTGAAATTTTTTTACATCATTTTAGAAGTCAAAAAGCCTTTTGCCTGATTGGCTGCCTTCTTAGAGCCTTCATTCCAAATTACCTCAAACTCGGGCCCAAAAAAGAATGATGATAGTAGCCTACCCAGCAAGACGATCAATATTTGCCAGAGAATTACCTAACCTAGGGTCGCAATTCTTTCATAGTCCCGGGCATAGCATGTTAGCTGCTGAAACGGCGTTGGTAATTATTGTTCCGAACCCTATTTTTTTATTTTATTTTATACTCTTTTTCTGCTGCAGAAGCGATTTAGAATTTACATTTATACATATACCTATTATTTTAGAAAGGGTGAAATTAAATTTAGGTTACCCACTTGTTAGCTTTGCCACGATTTTTATTTAATTCCATTTCAATAGAAACAAACTCACCTTTTGTTGGTGGAGTGTTATGATGCGGTTCAAAATGATCTCCATGATGCAATTGGATGAGACCATAATTGACAACCGAATGAAAGGCATGAGGATGATGATTAGGGTGTTTGGTTGTGAAAACTAAAGGAGGTGGAATAATAGGCATGTGAGGAAGTGAAATTTTTAGATTTTCCGGAAAATGGGAAATGGGATTTGTTATTAAGGGGTTGAAAATCTCTTGATGGGAAGGGCTGCTATAGCTGGGTGGAGGAAGAGAGGAGAAAGAGTCACTCAGTGGAGGAATTGAGTCCGATTTGATCTGCTGTGTGCCGAATGATTGCGAGAGAGAATTCAAATATTCATCTGGATCTGAAGGATGGAAATCTGATGATGTCGAGTAACTCTCTATCGAGGAGGCGGGAGGCCTCTCTGCCCACTCAACAGATTCAGGATTCTATAAAAGTAAATAAAAATTTTGAAAGAAAGAAGTTTTTAGCCTTTTCAGATTATTATTTATTAATTGTTTTGATGTTGGTTTGCCATTTTGAAATATAGTTTTGGCGCTAAATTTTCGTGCAAGTCTCAGACTCTTTCGTTTGCTGGAATCAAAGCCACTAGTATCGCTGGTGTCAAGCAAAGCAAGTGACCCAGTGGAACAAACGTGTTTAAGGCTGAATTTATATGTAGTTAATATATGTGTTACATATTAAATCTCCCTTGAAATTAACAACTGGGCATTTATGGTCGGCTTAGAGAAGCTCTGGAGCAAAGTCCATTAGTTAGTAATAGATCATTTCATACCAACTACAATAATATCTGCAACCCTTGGCAAATATCATAATTCCTATACTAGGGATGGCTTTCCAGAAAAGGAATATAATTAAATCAAAAAAGTATTCTTTCTCCTTTAAAGACGAATTCAGGTCAAAAAATCAGGGCAAAAAAGAAGATTTATAAAAAAACATTCATTCATTTTTAATACCAATTAAATCGATTTCATTAGAGTAGTTTAAGAAACACAGCCGTTGCTCCCGCCGTTTACACCAACAATATCAAAGACTAAATCAGTAAACTGAGCCAAAGGGTAAAAAATATTTCATAGTAAAGTATTTAGAATAAAACTAAACTACTAACTAACTAAATATTATTATCCTTGTCCTGATATCTTCAAAAAATTGTAACTTTTGAAAAAAGTGTGATTTGGATCTATATCAGAGGTTCGCAAACAGCACCCTGGTGCAGGGAACAAGGGGGTCGCGTGGAGGAGTTCTAAATAAAATTAAAGCAAAAATTGCATTCTCTCCCACCTGAAAAAAGGGTCCCCAAAGAATGAAAAATATTTAAAGTGAAGAGAAGGGAAGTCTAATAAAAAATTTCTATTTTATCGACAATTGCGTACTTTTTCAGGAAAAGCAAATGTCAATTGCAAATGACAAATGATTTTATTTGAGAGTTTTATTTATTAGGTAATTCTGGGCTCAAAGACGTGACGAAAACCTGAAATGTTTAGGAATTCTTGATATTATTTTACGTGATTTTTTATTTTAGCAACTTACTTGAGCAAGTTGAAAGGCACTATTAGTATTATTATGATTCGCACTAGCATAAGGTCCATAAGGTTCGTTGCTTGGAATCCATACTTGGACCGGACTTCTTTTTTGATCTTGAGTCTAGAAGGAATTTCTATAAGAAATTGACACTAATCATAAAAATTAATTCGATAACTTCTCTTTTACCTGAGTTATTTGTTGTGAAGAATTTCTTACGAGAATTGAAGGGCCATAGATATTAAACGGCCATTTTTTATTTTCTCCTCTACTAGAAATTATTAAAAAAACCTGAAAAGATTAAGAATAATGATGAATGAAGAAATGCATGCTTTTATTTATGACTAAAATTAGTGAGGGATTTTATAATTTAAACCCCCATATGTACATAATAAGAATTATAACAAGAGAGAAAAAAAAGCATCATAGTCTAATATATCAATCTTTTTATAACGAAAGTCATGCTGAAAATGTTTAGTCTCCGAAACGCCGGCTCATTAGTGGTAGACTTGATTTCTCTTCCTTATATTAAAATAGAATCTCAAAGACCCGCCAAATAATAATCAGTTACCAAGCCTACAGAGCGTGTTTTATTAGAGCGCATGGGAGAGATAATGCTCATAAAATCTCTTATTACTCCCGCACTGTAGGATCGGTACAAATCCTATTATTATACTGTCTGTAGTATTAATTAAATAACCAAAATATGTTATGTTAATAATGCTATGAAATATGTTAGAATTAAATACAAACAAAAGTTCTTCAAAATGATGAATAGAAGAAAGAGTTGATTGATTAGAAAATATTCCGGGTTGAACTTCAACTTCCCTTTATTCTTGCAAACTTCTATATTTCAAATTTGGATTCGGCTCTTCATGAATTAATAGAAAATCCCATTTTTTTTGGCCTAATTTTTAGGAAATAAGAAAGAAGTCAGTTTTTTTTCTCTCGCATCTTTCTTGATCTTAAAAAGAGAAGGAAGAGTTTCGACATTGTTGAATTAATTTCTAACTCTAAAATGGCAGTCACATATAATTAATAAATTAAAAAAGAATGTTGTTATTTTATAATTAATCTTGTTTCCTTGAAAGACATGATCTGCTCTAATGAGCAAGTTTCATTTAAAGTGTCCTTAATTTGCTCTTGCTAAAAGAAGGGACAATAAAAAAAAAGGTTTAATTGTGTTTTAAAA
Source organism: Anisolabis maritima (assembly GCA_010014785.2). NCBI lineage: Eukaryota > Metazoa > Arthropoda > Insecta > Dermaptera > Anisolabididae > Anisolabis > Anisolabis maritima. The sequence goes on along the minus strand of JAAAKE020120017.1, from coordinate 11,656 downwards.
AATAAATGGGGTACTAAGATTTTCTATAAAAACGTCAACAGCTGAAATGGTACTTCATTGGAAGACCGAATCAGGAAATTTAAAATATCTCCTCACTATTTAAAGTCTGTTTTTCAATTATTAGTTGCCCGATCCTGAAAGAGACCACAGTGAGATCATCGGGCCATAAATGATCACATCGATAAATAAAAGAATTTACCTTTAAGGTTGTCAATATAAAAAAACAAATACAAGTAAAACTCTCAGATTAGTTTCAGCTTAGAGAAGTGGTTCGCAATATTTTTCGTTTTATTCTCCCTTTTTAATAATAGAATAGCAGAATATAATCCCCCCCCCCCCTTCCAAGCAAGAAGAAGGTTGCATTAAAAAAAATATATAACAAATAATGGTAATGCAGTTTTTTTTTACTATTTTTAGTGCTGAAAATAATTAAATAAATAAAGTAGGTAGATTAAATGGTTAGATTAAAATTAACGAAGAAAAATACAAACAGAAATATTAATTAATTAATTAAAAAACATCACCCTCTTATAAATCTAAATAAAAAAATTATGATAATAACAAAAAAAAAAGTATAATAAAAAATATTATTATTATTATTTTAATTAATTAAGCAACTCAATTCCTCTCTGAAACACTAAAATTCCCTTCTGGTTAGGAATCTCTGAGTTAGAGGCAATGAATGCCGCGCCTGATTATTCCTCGCTCTAGGTAAAGTTCACAAGAGTATTTGCTGTTTGATATTATTTTTATTTATATTTTTACACTATTATATATTTGCTAAATTTATATTTACTTTCTCTTACTCTTTATATAAAATATATAGTGAGAAAGTTTAGCAAATCGCAAAAAAATCGATGTCGAGATTTTGTAAATATATATTCTTAGGACGGTTGGTCAAAGGAAAAAAAAACATGATATTAAAAAATAAACAACAGGCATCTAAGGGTTAATTTTTATATTTTAGTAAAGTTATAGCTTAAGGTGTACGTTCCCTCAAGTGTTGCGCCCTAGTTTGCCCAAGTAGTATCGGTCATGCTTTAAGAACAAAAAATAAATGAAAAGCACCGAATATCTTTTCAGATTTGGAGTGCCACTTCTGCTGTTGCCATAATTTGATTAGTAATTATGTCAGTAGAAGACGGACGACCCTTCGAGGGGGTTCAAGAGCAGATGAGCCACGCACGACCTGGCCTTGGACTTTCGTTAGATACACATTTCGGATGTTAAACTCATCATTCAAACACTACATAACCTGTTCTACCTATAATTAACGCATCATTAAATATTGATATTCCAAAAAAAATATCAATTTTTTTTTAAGTTGTTTTCTTCTCTTTAGGTGGATTTAATTAATAATTATTATTATTGGTTGCGGTAGGAATATAATTGTAGAGAATAGTGTAATAGACGCATGTGAGATGTATATTTACAAAAAATAATCCTACGTTACTAACAATGAAGGATATCATTAAAAGGGGAGAGCGTTTTTTAAACGGATCTTGAGTCCAAATAGTAAAAAAAAAAGTAAAAAGTAATAATTCCATCTGTATGTGTATTGCCTGTAAAGAACCCCGTTCCCTTTTATTTTCTCTTACCTATATATGAAATATATACTGAGAAAGTATTGCCATCACAAAAAAAATCACTGTCGAGATTTCAACGGAAATACACGATTTGAAGTCCCCTGAGTTTAAAAAAAAATGGGTCTCGCAAAATGGTCTGTCTGTGGGGCTTTCTCCAAAACGAAAAAAACGTTCAAGTCTGAAATTTTACATTTATCCTCCAAGTATCCTCATCCTTGCGCCTCGAAGCTTTTCAATAAATAATACTTTACGAATATACTTTTTTAGTTTTTTCAATTTCCTCAAAACTTGCTCTAACTATTTTGATTAAAATGCATAAATCAGTTATTTTTTTTGGAAGATCTCTGGAATGAATAACCCTTATCCCCCCTCCCCCTTTACTGATTTAGTCTTTTGCCGTTTTTCGGGTAAACGACGGTAGCAACTGCTCTTCTCTTAAGAGATGAATTAGAGAACGACTATCTAGAAGCTCCGACGCCAAAATCTGGTATGACAGCACCTCACTCAGCTTTCCTTACTTTAGGTAAGGAAAAGTTGTGTCGCACCAAAATTTTTAGACTCAGGGGTCCTCAAAACGTTGAAATCTCGACATCGACTTTCTACTTATATATTACATATATAAGTAAGAGAAAATAAAATAGGAAAATTTTATTAATTAACTCAGATATATGATCAACAGTTCTAAAATAAATAAATATTGCTCTCCCATTATCTGTTTAATTGAATTCAGGGGACGAAAGGCTTCCACGTGGACGGCTGAGCGAATTAGTTGCCTAACACCAAGGCAGTTTCTTTTGAAACTGGCTGAATAAATATAATACGATAAATTGTATATATACAATGCTATAGTCCAAAGAGAAACTATTGAAATCAATAAATAAACCAATTTATATTTATAGTCGGCATTTTGGATGAGTTTCTTTTTCTAGATTTACTAAGTTACTCTGAACCTTCAAAATCAAGAGACATAGGTTCGGATCCCAGGCAGTTGGATGAAAATATATTGAACCAATTAGATACCAGTTGGAATAATAAAAACAAAAAGTTACTCTGCTTTAATTTAAAATGTTCATACATTCCATTTAACGCAATAAAGTCTTTGTGCAATTTTTCTTCTTGAAAAAGAACCCGCAACTTAAAATATATAGTAAAAAAAAATTAATGAATAATTTGGATGTGTGAAGTTGATTGAGGGTCAGAATCTTCATGGATCTTCAAGCATCTATGAAGAAAATACAATAAATTATGGGAGCCACTTATCGGAGACAATTCATGTCCTTCATCATTAACTGTTAATTATTTTTTAAGTTTTTTTTTAAATTTTTTGGCATCAGAGGCCATTAGAGTGTTACGATAATTAAATATATTTATATAGTTATGATATCCATTATTTAAAACGGGGGTCTGTGAAGCAATCGATAGGGTGTCGCCGTTTTGCACAGGAGATCGGTGTTCGCATCCTGGGTAGGAAGGATTTTTTCATTAAATAAAAATATTTAATATACACAAATCCTCAAGTATGCTCTGTAATGGTACATGGGATCTCACCACAATAGAGCTGCTGTGACACCCCTCTCCTATGGAAGGGACGTAAAGAAGGATGATGCACTTTTACTTTCTTGTATACAACGAACATAGTATAGGGAGGTATTGTGATCGTCCAAAAATTCGTTCTCGAGATTTTGATTGTTCTTGACGATTTGGACCTCTGTGAGTTCGAAAATACCATTTTTTGAATTTGGTCTCTGTGTATGTTCGTTAATATGATAACTCGAAATAGATCAACCAAATTTTAAATACATGCATTACAGCAAAATCATTGATCACTATCATCTTTTGGGCTGTTTCCGGAAACCCAAGTGATACTTTAACTGAAGCGTTTTTCGAAAAATAGTGATAACTCAAAGATGATTTCACAGGGACGAGCCAAATGTTGTATTCATACATTATATCAAAATCGGAGTCCAAGCTTAAAATTAGGCCCACTTTTATTATTTTCCCTATATATATGTACATACAAGTAAGTTGAGAAGAAGTCATCTCAGATTTATTTAATCAGTAATGAGAGTCAAGACCCTTTGGCTCAAATTTTTTCTACTTGAATTATTATTTTTCTTTTTTTTTAGGGAAAACCATCTTAGTAGTTGTTCATCTTGTTTGTCTTTAGTTTTTCTTCATCCCCTTTGCCTCCCTTAATTCGGCCCTTTTGGTAGCTGCCCTATTAAATATTCTGTGATTAATATTCGCATATTCATCATTCATCTTAATAATTTTTATAATTATTTTGGTGTTTAGCAGAAGATGAAAACCTTCATTGCAATTATTTTTGTTTGTTAATAAATAATTAGTAATTAAAAAATTTTTGATTAAAATTTGCTTTCGTTTTATTGGTGAATTTTTCTAATTTCGAAGATTAAGAACAGGTTTTTCACTAACCTCTGATTTCAAAGAAAGTGACAAGCCAAAAGCACCAAAAATTCATTTTAAAAATTAATAAATTGATATGTAATGGAAAAAGGAGATGATTTAAGTAGTTGTTTCTGGCAGCCCCGGAGCAATAAAGGCGAGGGAAAAAGAAAATAAGCGCTTGGTGTCTTTCTCAATTCTTTATTATTCAAAGTCCGATCGCGACTTACGACCTTTATCAGGACAGGGTTAGATGGGAGAGATGTTTATTATTTTCTCATCTCATACCTGAGATCATGTTTAGACGACATTACATGTGCTGGTTCCAAAAAAAGATAGACTTTGCGAATCGGTATGAATGTACTTTCTCTTTCGCCTTTATTTCATGTTGACTGCCATCCAACTAGAAATAACTACATAAGATATTATATGATTTAGTGTATAACCGACTTTCAAGAGTTTTAAGTAATTTTGATCTAAAAGAAGGGCCAAAGTCAAACTATATGTTTTTACGTTCCCACTTACCCCACTTCACACTATATATTTAAAATAGAGATAAGAAAGAGCAAAAAAACAATTTTGTTTTTTCACACCATTAGCAGGAGAAGAAAAGAAGTAAAAAAAAAAAAATAAACTCACGAAGATAATAAAATAAATAAAAACGTTGAAGTGCATCTCGCTTTAAAGTAGACTGAAAATAATATCCTTTGCGTTAGCTGTTTTATAAATTTCTAAAAGCAGGATTATCATAGATCTTTTCTTTTAAAGCCGGACATTTGGCAATCCACCCTTGTGCAGGTAAGGATGAATGTCCTGCCCTGGCTGGCTAATTGCATGTTGGCTACTTTCCTCTTAAATTGTCATCACCTTGCTGCTCTCTCTATCTTTTATATTACACACAATTAAATTAAATAGTGAAGGTATTTCTTCTATTGCCAGGCTTTCTTCTCTAAGTAATTTGAAGGGGTAGGGGCGTAAGTTAAATTCCTTGAAATAAGAAGGAGAGGATGCGAGGGGTACTGAATCAATAGGTACCCCACTGCTTTTTCGTCTTTTTATTTCGGTTCAAGAATTTAAAGATACTTCCCCTTCTAAAAAAAAATTTGGCCTTTAAAGAAGAAAGGTTGACAATATAAGAAATGATTGTCCCATTTAGAATAAACTCTCTCTCTCTTTATAATACTTTCAATTTATTTTTTGAGAGAAGGGACTTGTATGGTTAATATAAAGAAATAATGAATCTTATGAAAGTATGTATATGTATATGTATATGAATATATATGTGTATTCAGACAGAGAAAATCTGTATCAATTAATGGGGGCTAGTGGAGCTTCCAAGCTCTAGTCCGATATATCAATAAATATCTATCTATCTCTCTATAATGTAATAGAGGAAACGATTAGCCGAGGGGATAGAGCAGTTAAGTTTTTAATCCTGAGTGACGCCTCTTCCTGGGGAAGATAACGCGAACCCACCTCAGTACTATTTCCATTCGGTCAGTTCCTGACACAATTGATTGAACCAATAATGTTATAATCGCAGGGGACTACTAGGTTCAAAATGTTTCGTTTCACCTTTAATTTAGATACGGTGTGAGGCGTCGTACTTACTAAAAATTACTTAGATATGATTCCATATTATTCCAATATCAGGTAATTATGCCTCTTGGAAGAAGATTAAATAAATTAAATTGTTTACGGTTTGAAGAGCAGGAGGAGCCAGAGATAGAAAATAAAGTAAGTCTACATATTTCTGTAAAAAAAAAATATTTGCTTTATTTTTTCGTGTCTATCTTTTAAAAACTCCAGAAGGAATTTATTTATTTATTTACAAAAGTATTGGCCGTAAAAAATCCCAATAATAGTGCGTGACTACAAAATGAAATTTTTACAACGAAATACAATTAATTTTTAAAAGACAGTATTATAAAAGAAAAAACTTATAGAGTATTAATAAAATATATAGTTTAAATACAGAGCAAGAGTTTAGGAAAATATCTTATACATATAATATAAATAAATAAGTGGGAGTCCAAATGGTCTCAAATGCCGAAAATGACCTAAAAAATATGATAATATATTAAATGGGAAGTTCAATGAAGCGTTGGTGTTACATAGTAGCGTATAATCATTACTTCTAGAAAAGTTAAGAAATAGTAATTTTTTTTCTTGCTCGGGTCCCCACGAATTGAAATTCCCTCAATCCAAAACAGGGATCAAGAGAATCTCATCTCTAGGTGACCTTAAAAGGGCAACTGATAAAAATCATCAGACAAACTCGAGAAGTCAACTTTGCCATCCATTTACTAATAAATAATAGTTGGAATAGGAGAGATTCTTAATTAATTAATTCAAAACAGAATTTTTGTCTATAATTAATAATAACTAATTTTAACCCTGTCCCGTGCCCGAAAGGTTAAAGGTATTGACCTTGTCTTTACTGAGAACCTTAAAAGCAAAGGGTTATGAGTTCGGACCCCAGGCAATCTGATAAAATTTATTTTAAATAGTGGAGTATTGTAATAAATATATATCATTTGAAATCTAAATGACCTATGATGCCCAAAAGAATAAAAATAAAATTATTTAGTTATTTATTTTATTTTTTTAAAGTCTTTTTTGACATCTGAGGCCATTTAGACTCTTTTCATATTTATTTATATTATATTATAATTTAAATAAATTTTTGTCACTTTGGATGGGGTTCATGAGACGAGACCTCCACCTCTGTATCAAGGAACAGAGATTAATTTTAATTATTATATCCAAATCTCACATTCATTAATTGATTAAATTAAATTTTAATTGCCCTTGGCCGAGAGGTTAAAGATATTGACCTTATTAGTATTGATAACTTTCCAAAAATCCAAGGGGTGTCGGTTCGAATTCTAGGCAATCCGATGAAAATTTATTTAAATCACTTAGTATTAATAAATATGCCTGGATAACAAGTATCGTAATAAATAAAAGGATTTAAAATCTACATAGCCCAAGATGCCAAAAAGACTTTAAAAAATTTCATTAAATATATTTTTTGTTTATGTTTATTAATTTGAATAGAGAGGTGGAAGGTCTCTCAAAAATTGGAGATTGAACCAGACACAGGCGTTGAGATATGGTGTGTTCCAACAGTGCACGATGCACCAGGAATAAATAAACGAGGAATGATTTATTTTTTAGGTTTTGAGGGTTTTTATGTATTTAATTAAAAGTTTTTCCCTCAAAATAATATCTTTATTGATTTGAATGGCTATCAGCAAATAAAATATAAAATAAAAAAAAGGAGAGGAGTAGGAAAAATTTTTAATCTTACGTATCTATCATTATATTGATTGGCAAAGTCAAAAAGATTCTAATGTGATAAGGGAGGTGAAATAATTAATTATCAAAAATATTTTCATTATTCTAGAGTTTTTTGTGGTAATAAGAATCCCTCCCAGGAAGGGAAAACTTTCAAAACAATTAAAAAGCACCTCAACCTTGATTACTATGGCCATGTTCTCTTTAAAGAAAGAAGAAAACATATCATTACCTATCAGCACTTTTAATCTTTTTGGACATCCATTCGGATCGACTTTATAAAAGTACTGAAATGCGTAGAATGAAAAAACTCAATAAAAGCAAAAGACAAGCAATAACAATACTTTCTCATTATATAATTATTTCATAAATAGGTATTAGGAAGTAAAGAAATATATATGTATGAGTTCCTTTTTGGGTATAGTACTTATTATTCCCTCCTCGTTGCAAAGAAATCCAAATTTATTTTATTAACATTTTTTTTTTTATTTTAGGGCAGAAACCTAAGGACTTTTTTAGTGAACATGAAATGAACTTACCAAATATATAATGAAAAAGAATTTTTAGATAAAAAAGGGTTATATCTGTCGGAGATTTTATATGAAATTAATAAGTACCAAGAAGGAAAGTATATTTAATATAACCAAGATAGTTTGATAAAAAAAGAGGTGTATATAAGTATATAAAAAAATTTTTTTTTAATAAAATTATCTTGTATAATTTTAGGAATAATTAAGTTATTATCTCAAATAAACAAACTGTAATGTGTGTAGTTGTACGTTAGGAATTTGACTTGTATCAAAATGGAATGTAGACGTTAAAGGTAATACTAATGATAACTCATGAGTTTGTACATAAACTTCATTATGGAAAAAAGAAAAAAGAATTGTGTTTATTGTGTCTTGAAATATAAATAGAGTTCTGATGATGGCAGCCTGAGATCGATTATACGAATACTGACATAAAACCTGATGCCAGTTCAATTCAAGGAACTATGAATGAAGCCATCGATTTAAAATAACGAACGAAGAACAAATATTGGGCGCGTATTTTTTAAAATAAATAAATATTGTGGGAGTTTAAATGGCCTGACTTAAAAAACAAACGAAACGGAAAGATTTAAAAATAAAATTATTTGTTAGTAAATGATAATAGTAAGTAAAATTTGAATACTTGGGCTAGTACGATTGACTTTTTTGTCAAAAACTATTCATTTTACAATATTCGAGATTGTTTCTGATATAATGGTATCCTAAATGTGATCCCCAATAATATTAAAATGAATTTGGAAGCTATTTGTACTCTGACGTCGTCTCTTTATAATAAAGAACAATTAAAATTAAAGCCTGTAGTGAGAACATCGAACTCGAACGAGACAGACCGAACTTACACGAACGAACATTCATATGGATCCGAGGCGCGGCACAAAGGGCCGAGGCTGAGGCCAAACGAAGCAAGTGGAGAGAGACAGAGACCTACGCGTGGGATAGGCACTTGTCTATTAAATATGAACTGGGACCAACAAAGTACTTTACTTTTTATCAAAGAATACGAAAAGCGGCCGATTTTGTGGAAGAAGGATCATATGTGTTATTATAATATTGGGAGAAAAGAATGCGCCTGGAAGCAGTTGAGTGTTCTTTTGGGCCACGATGTCGAGAGTCTCAAGAAGAAAATGGAGAGCTTGAGAGGATCAAGGAGAAGAGAGAAAAACAGGATACTCAAAAACAAAAAGAAAGGAAAACGTATGTATTGCAACTATATTATCTATATATCTTAAGTTGAATTATAAATAAAACAATTTTTAAGGGCGGAAGGACGTCTATAAGACAATCTGGTTCGCATGGGAGAGTATGAAGTTTTTGGAAGAGTCAGAAGAATTTTTAGTAAGTAGTTTTATTTCTCTTTCCGCCATGTAATCAATTATATTTAATTATGTAGCACTAAATATTATCCTTTAATATTTATTTAAATTAATTGGTAGCCAATATAATTTAAATAAATTTTATGATCAAAGATGCAAAGGTGTACTTCATGAACCAAAGACTAGTGATCCCATCCTGAGCGACAAAAATTTATTTATTTACTGGCTACCAATTAATATAATAAATTCTAAATTACTTCAGATGCCGAAAAAGACAAAAAAAAAAAAAATACAGTGATAAAATAAGAATTTAAATGCAAAATCTGAAGTCTAATTTGAGAGGATGGGAAGTATTATTTCGCAACTTCTCCTCACAATGATACCCTTGTCCTCTTTCAAAAGAAAGTGAGCAGGAACAAAGAGAGATGATTAATTATTCCCTCTGGCTTTGCTCCCACACTGGAAGCTAATACTATTTTATATTTAGTTATAGATGTAGTCGAGTTTTTCTTTTGTTTTTTTATACACTATCCTCGTAGCCAAGCAAGAGTCTCCCCTCCCCCTCCGACCAAGTAGCCTCAAGTAAGCAAAATAAAGTCTATGTTAAAAAACAAAATTGTTATTGATTGATAAGATTTATGACAAAAAATAGAGGGAGCTTATTGAGGTATTTCTTATATTATATATTATACCATTAATGAGTAATAAATATTAACAGAAAAGGAATCGAAAAAATAAATTATCTTGGGATTTTCCCAGGCTCTTTAAAACTTCCAGTCAACGGCATAATATCCCTTCCGCCCCTGGAAATATATTTTTTATTTATTAAATTTTTTATTTAAATATTTTAAGTAATCTAATACAGAATTTGTTTATTTTATTTATGCTTATCCTTTCTATTAAATTGTATCTATTGGAACTTTATAGCACAATGAGCGTCGAAACATCAATCAGCAAAATAGAAAATATTTTTCTTTCATTCTTCTTGACTTCTTTTTTCAGAATCATTCAGAATCGGGAAAAGTTGATGATGTCGTTGAAGCAAAAACCGAACCATTAGTCGAAGGAGATGAAGAGAAAATTCTTCAAGACATGATTGGCAACTCTCAACTCAAGAAAAAAAAATTCCCACCCACAAAAAAACCTATCGGAAATAAAAAAGAAGATCCCCGGGTACAGGAAGCCTATGAGATTTTGAAATCAACAAAAATACAGAAAAAGGATGAGAGTGGAATATTCGGAGAATTTATTGCAGAGAAATTGAGAAAAATGAATAAACAAACGTGTGCAATGTTGCAACATAAAATACATAATCTGATTTTCCAAACAGAAATTCAAGAATATAATTTAGGAAATTCATTCGAGAACCCAAACTCTTCTTTTTATTATTCTCCGCCACCTCCTAGAGAAGAAATAAGGACGGAACAGCGAGACACATCGGACGAAGGGGAAGACACAAGTGCGTAGCTAAGGGGAGGGAGGAGACTTCCCTCCATCTTCTAATTGTTCCAAAAAAATTTTGTTGGTTCTTAAACACTATGAGATTGATTTTTTTCATTCCACAACCAGAATATCAATTAAATTCCTGACTCTATCCTAAGAAATGAGTGAATTAAACATATAACTGAAGAAAAAAGAAAAAACTTACAAAAGCAAATACATTTATAAACGAAAAACACTCTTTTTAATCGGATGAAAAATATTAAGGATTAGTGAAAAATTAAATTTGAAAATTTGGCAATTAATCCTACTTTTATCTCTGAGAGTTCAAAACTTTGAAAAAGATGGTAACGTAAATAAAATCAAATAGAGAAATAATTTATAAAATAAATATCATAGAAGGCTAAAACAAATTAAGTTATTCTATATATTATCAGAGGTTGTTTGTTATTTATTACAAAAATGGGTTGTTATAAAGATGATAACCGAATATTATGCAAAAATATCCATGATTATCTGCTGTCATCTCTGAACATTAAATAAACGTAACCAGTAAGTAAACAATAGTTAGATATGATTTTACTAATAATTATTTATTTATATTTTTCATAGATATTATATTATCATTTATAAATTATCTTTCAAATCTCTTCTATACTAGCGCAACTTTGTGTCATGACAAGAATTATTGCTTCATAAGTTAGTTGGGTTTAAACATTTATATAAAAAATGGAATTAATTTATACATGAAAATCAACTAAATTAATTATACCCATTTTAAATTGAAAATAATAAAATAATCAAACAGAAGAATTTTAAATATAATTCATCTGGCAGGTATATATTTTTAATTAAATAACAACCGGGCAATTCAAATTATAATTATTTATTATTAATTACAACAGTAAAATTTAATTATAAAATATATAGCTATCAATAAATATTTTTTATTAAAAAAAAATGTTATTTATTTTCTTTTCTTTTTTTTTTTTTGTCTTTTCGGCATCTGAGGCCATATAGATATTAAACGATATATAATTGTTTTTTACGATACTAATTA
>JAAAKE020120006.1:0-14103 GCA_010014785.2 Anisolabis maritima | reverse complement strand
CATCAGAAGCCTGGGAACGAGTTTGTAAAATAAAATACGCATTGTTGATTAGCGAATTTGAGATTAATTCATTCCGGACAAAATGTCCCGTATATTTTATTCCAATTGACTTACCCAGGACTACTTTATCATATATTCAACCGAAATTTAATCCATACAGTGGATTTTTGGCATATACGTAAGTTCATTCTATTTTTCAATTCACTTGGCCTAATTTTTTTTTACGAGTGTTTGTGGCGTTATATTTTTATTAATTTTTTAAGTTGGATTTTTATGATTTTAGGTTCTTAAAAATGAAAGATGGTGGAATTATATCTCGATTTAAAAACAAAGATAAAACTTCTAGTAATGATTTGAATAAGTTTAGTACGATATCTATCATAGATGTATTTTCTAACTTTTTAATTCTACTAGTTGGAATTATTTTATCTATTTTTATTCTTATTTGTGAATATTGTCATCAATATTACTCTTTTAAGAAATATATTGTGAAAGAAATATCAGAAGATTAAAAAAGTTAATCTGATATTTTCACAAGTAGACTTTCTATTTCTTCTTAATTTGCACTCTCACTTAATTACACTTAATTGTTGCGTTTCAAGAACGAAATTGATTTAAATGCTAAGTTTTTTAGAAGCTTAAATAGGGAAAAGACACCAAACTATTCAATTTTTCTAATGAAAAATATTATAATTATTATTGTGTTGATGAATGTTATAATATACTTATAACTTAATCTTATGTTTTTGGATATCTAATTTTTTTTTTCCCTCCTTTCCTTTTCCTTTCTTTTCTTGTTAATAAATAAGAAATCCTGTCAAAAAATGATTTCCCGTGTTTTCTTTGGCTTAACGTTACATATAAAGTTTATTTGAATCATATATTCGATTTACGATTAAATCCTTTCCCCTTCTTTTAGAGAAGAAATAATCTCGAAGAACACTTCACTAAGATACAGCTTCGTGATGTACTTCACTTGAGCTACAAAAAAAAAAGTTGGACAAAATTTTGAGATGGTTACACAGAGAGACACCGGAAATAAAAAATGCTAGAGTTGGAGATTGTTTATGAAAAAAGTAGAATTTAGTTCTAAAAAGATAATTTAGAGAAAGAAGTTCTCCACATTAATTGACAAAATTAATTTTTTTCCCGGGGGAGATTAATTAAGGAAATTAAATAAATAAATATTTACTCCAAAATTCATAAACATTTAAATTTGCATCTTCCAGACCACCCCTTTGTTAAATATTTTTTTATTTATACTTTAGGCATATAGTAATCCATAAATATTAAATCGTTACACATCGAGAGCCATACATTGTTGTGATTGTAATAATGAATCCATAGGAGATGTGAACCATATTTTCCTTGTGTACAAAAAACTAACATCAGTCTGATGGTCTCTAGGGAGGAATTTGTTACAAGGTCTCTCTTTCGACGAGGATGAGCGTTTTGCTCTCCTCGTTCAATAGTTATGTTCATGGACCTGTCGATTGCAGACCAAATCTAAAATACCTATAATAATAACATCAAGATTGTGTTTTTGTGATTTATTTATTTTTACTGTATAATAATAAATTACAATTAAAAAATTCTCTATAATAGGAAATGACCAAATTGGGAGTTCGAGTGCCATGCATTAATCGGAAAAAAAATTTATACTTTTTTTGGCAGTTAAGGACATTTAAGGTTATAAATATTGAAACGCGTATAAAACATAATTGATGACTTGTGGCAGGCGTTCTACACTCTTGTTTCTCGGGGCCACCCATCTGCGTTCAGCAATGCTTGATAATGAAGATCTTGCTAGCTGTTATTCTTCTCTCCAGCCAGTAAATAAATTTATTTTTATTTTCCATCATAGGTTATTATGGTGATTGAGTTCAATATTAAGTTGCCATGGAAATATATTTCAACAATACCATGTTGTGAAATATTTATTTATTTAGGAATGAGGAAAAATGTTTAAATAATATTTATTATATATATAAGAGATTAAATATTAATTAAATAACGCTAAAGTAGTGGGTCTATAGTTTAATTAGAATATATTTATTCTTATAATTAATAATTACTTTGTATATAAGTATTCCATTTGTGGCATTAATTTCTTAAATAAGAGTATAAAAAGGAATATGAAGGTTTAAAAACAAAAATTAAATACATCAAAAGCTTAAAGCAACACAAGCTTCTTTTTTGTGCACATTTTTAAATAATAAAACATCAATAAAGCTAATTTTGTATTTTAAATACATAGTTAATTAATTAATATTTGAGGCTAGAGAATATGCAAATACATTACTAAAAGATCATTTCAATGATAAGATCTCCTTTTATGCAATTATTTAATAGGTAACATCAATTTATGTATATTATAGATTATATACATACACTCACAATAAATTACTTGTAATTAAATTATTGTTCTTTATCAAATTAAACAATTTCTTAAAATCTTATCTTAAGAACAATAACTGTACATTTTATATATATTTATATATATAGGTTTTTAACATATAATACATCAAGTGTATTTGTTTATATTTTAATTCAACTTTAACAAAAAATTTAAAAACTTAATATTTATTATTATTAATTTTAATAATACACAATATTTTTACTTCAAATACTTATAATATTTATACATTCCATTAGGTGAGAATTAAATATAAATAAAAAATTATTTGTTCAAGACACAGAGACATATAGTTTACAATCCCGTAACGAGGGTAGAAGCGCTTGTGGCAATTAATCAACTTGTTCTCCCTTAAATCAAAAATGGCATATAATTTTTAGTATTATTATTTTTACATTTTCGCCCGTGTCGGGTTCCTCTTTCGCCACGCCCTCATTACGACACTAATAGAAATTTTACATTTGTTTCTATTTTATTACGTATTTTTCTTTAATTATTTTATTATCCTTTCCTTTCTAAATTATGAAATTTAATAAAAAATTTCATATTTTTTAAAAAGTTACCTATGAAGGCCGTCGAATTACTTCCACAATATTTTGAAATTTAAATTAAAATGAATAAATTTTAAAATAAATTATGACCTTTTTCATGATTTTTAACAATTTTTTTCTAGGATAATAATTATATAAAATATATTTTAAAAAATGAATAATCTAATCTGATACACTATTCTATATTAGATAAATAATCAAATTTGTAAAATTTTCTTATAAAAAAAATATTAAGTTTTTTGTTTATGATAATAATTATTATTAAAAAATGGAAAATTGATTTTTATTTTTGTTTATATCTGATTTTGCAAATTTATTATCGACATTTCTTTGTGGAGATTTATATGTTAAAAGAAAAATATTTAAAAAAAATTTTGTTTCTTTTTCATTCTTTTGCAGAAAATTCTTAATAAAAAAATAGGTCAAATGAAAATTCTTTATTCCACGTTTATTAGCATAAAATAAATTTTGTTGCCGCGCCCCAGAATCGAAGATTTTAGTTCTAACTCCGCAGTTATGATTAATATAAATTTTCGTCTTGGAAAAGTGAGCATTTCCGTTCTATAAAGTACTGGAGTTGTTTGCTGCCCTGCACTGCAGGGTTGGTACTGCTTTGTAAATTAATACGGGATTGAACTATTTTAGTTGTCTAATAAATACAAATATTAAACTATTATTATTAGTATTATTATTAAGTATTAATTGATTCTGACTAATATTTTCTTTATTTCTAAATTTCCATTTTAAGTAATTTAAATCAAAAATAGAAAATAGATATAAAAATATTTTTATTAAAAATGAGAAAATATATTTATGAAAAATTTGGTCCTTTTTTAGATTTACTTTTTTCTATTAAATTTATTATTATTAAAAAAATCATCAAAGAATCATGAAAAGGTCATAAATATTGCTAGTTTTTTAAAGAAAATGTATTTGGTAATTTCACATTGCTCTTGTTTAAAATAATATTTAATATTATTTTTTATATTTTTATTTATTTATTAATTTATTTTTAATTGATATTTTTCATTTTTTAAAAGTTCAAAATAAAAAAAATGACCATTTTTTTACTTTTTTCATTTCTAATTCTATTTTAAAATTCCCTTATCAAACTATCTGGGTTTCGCTTAAAAACGAAGTGATCTTCTTTTTAAATTAAAATAATTTTTTTTTTTTAATTTTTTGAAATTTAAAAAAATTATCTATCGCTTCAAGTAAATGAAAAAAAAATTCAATTTATATATGTAAGTGAATGAGTGTAAAAGCGGCGCTACGATAAGTTTTTTTAGCATTATTATTTTATTACTATATTTATTTTTTTTTTATTTTAGGAATTGCAAGTTTATTTGAAGAGCACTTTGGATCAACGAACGACCGGATTAAAATTTTTCTCGTGATGTGCTCTAAAACACTATTTGAGATATGACAAAACCAATCACAGATTATTATTTATGTATAATAAATATATATTTATATATAATATATATATATTTATATAATATAGAATAGAGCAAATCACATTGAATAGCACAGCCCAAATAAGCTAAGTGATACTAACTAATCTATTTTCTAAATTAGATTTTTCACTAAGACCAAAAAGGGGTGAGGATGTAAACTTTTACAGAAATAATTTCACTTTCAAAAATAAATAATATACATAGCTAATCTAAAATTTGCAACTATGTGATCATACTCTCGAGTGATCGCTCCGGAGGCTCATGTATTTCTGTAACGGGCTTTATTGCTGTAAAATACCAAGCATTCTGCTTTTATTTTTCCTATTGATAAATTCGCATGAATTTAATTTTTGCAATTGCTATTCAAGCAGAATTGTGCTTTTAATCAGTGCGCTTGCTTGATTTAACTTTCTTTAGAATTTTTTTTCTTTTTATCAAGTATTACTTCGAACAGGTACCAGTTTATTATCTATTTATTTTTCATTAAATATAAATAAAAATTATTATTTTTTTTTATTATCACTTTCCGCCGTGTTGATTAATTCCAAAATTCAATAAAAAGTCCCTTGTTTTTAGCTGAATAAATATATAAATTTAACATTCTACTACTTTCAGTCTTTAAAAGTTCTAACTATTGTCTATACACGGGGAATTTAAAGTTTTTTGAATTTTACATTTTTCACTAAGAAACATTTTCATAAAATATCTTTTAGGAACAAATTTCATTTGTTATAATAATATACATTTACTAATTTTCCTATCTACAAAAAACAAAAAAAAAAAAAAAAAGGAAATTGAGCGTTGGAACTTTTTTTAGAAAATGAATTTTTTTTTTGTTCAGAATTCAAATTTTTTTATTTATTTCTATATTATAAAATTTATTTGTTATTGTTAATTTGTATTGTAAATTTTTAGAGCGGGGGGGGGGGTCAATGTTCCTTTTAAAATCTAAAATTTCTTTAGTATTGAAGGAAAGGTGGCGAGGAGGATTGAAGCGCTATGGTAGCCATTCTGTTGCCAAATTTTTACAGAAATATTAAGGCTGCTCACTTCTGCTAGGAATTTTGTCCATAAGTGTTGCACAATACTGACACTTTTACAGGCGTGCACCTTTCCGCTCCGTCGAAAACTCTCTACTAAAGAAATTTTAAATAGATTATATATAAATAAATTCAACTCTAGTATATCATATCTAAATAAATATAAATTCGTTCGAAAGTAAATGTTTAGATCAAACTTTTTTTTTTTTATTTTTCATTTAGTCAAAAAATATTATATAATAGATAGAAGAGAGAAAAAAGTTGAGTTTGTGTTCATTTATTAAGAATTTATGACAAGTCTCAACTAACTTTGTCGCTATATGATCTTAAAGGCCAAGGCACTGGCGTATTCAGCCTTAAATTAAATGGGGGAGGGGGGAATAATAAATGCAATTTATATATATATATATTGATATACAAGACATAATATCATGAATAAACAATAATGAATGCACGTCGGAAGCAATCGATATTTAATAGTAAATTTATAAATAGAAAACGAGTATTGAATGAGTTCGTGCAAATATATATAAATTCACAAAAAATTGCACATTTTCGGAGGGGGAGGAGGCGATAGTCTGAATCGCCTTGCGAAATTGTGATAGGCTATTGATGTCGATCTAGTTCAAATAATGCACCCTAAATAATAAAATCCAATACTAACATCATTATCAAATTTTTACATATATTGCAGATCTTTATTAATGCTAATTTGCTAATTTGAATCCGTAGCTAAATCATGGTGTTACAATGTAATTGTATAATTTATAGTCTCGACAGCCGAAAAAACAAAATTAAAAAAAAAAATCATGGAAAAATTCCCCTCCTTTACCCCTCTCCCATCCCGGGTCAAGGGATATAGGTTTGTATCCCAGTCAGCTCAATAAAAGTGTTTTTAATTAAACCAATCGGTATAAATAAATATGGTTGAGCAAGGGTTATGGAAATCAAGAATGAATTAAAGAACTAGAGAAAAAATTGCAAATTCGATCCAAATATTTCGAATTTAGTTTTAGATTTGATTTTTAAAAAGAAAAATTTGAGGATTAATTCCAAACAATTTTTAAAAATATCATTCCAGTAAGAGTTTTTAAATCTTAAATCAACAAATATTTTTATTCTATATTATTAATTTAAAAACGAAATAATAATGAAAATGTTTCTTAGGAAGAGGGTCAGACTTTTTATTTCATTTTTCTTTTTTTTATCATATTTTTTTTTTTTTTTTTTTTTTTTTGAGGCTCGAGTAACTTGAAAGCTTTCACAAAAGATAAACTCAGCTTCAAATAATATTATACGATATTTAGCATTCTGTTTTTTTTTTTTGTTTTTGTAAAACAGCAAAATTATCAAATTTGAAAATATAAATTGATTTTGCTCTTTCATTATGATATGCTTATATATTATTTATTTAATGTCATTACTATCTATATAATTGTAAGACAAATAAAGTGGAATAGCTTATTCCTAATAATAAATCGTGATGTGCCTTTCTTAGCCTCAGATTCCTTATCATTTAAAAATTTGATTGCTTTAAATATTAATCCTCCGAGTTTTAATTAATTCGGTAGAATATTAAGATGTTTTCATTCTCCTTTGTTACATATTTATTTGTCAAAATATTTAAAATAATATTTAAAAATCAATGGATACCGTTTTATTTATTCTTCATCTGAACAGTCGGGGAGAAGAGTAGCTTTATCGGTGGATTGCAGTTCAGAAGTCATGTTCTGGAAATAAATAATAAATCAATAAATTAATTAAATAACAATGATAACACTCCACGGGGAATAAAATATATCAGATATAGCGAGCTTACTTTTTTTTTATCGAAAAAGGTTCACAGAGTGAGAGTAAAATAAATTTAACGAGCAAAAAAATATCAAATTAAAATTCCTTCCCTTCCCATAAATAATTATCTATCAAATTTACAACTGCATATTAAAAAATTTATTATATAACAAGTGGCAACAAGATAGTAACAATAAAGGGATGTGGGAAAAAAAAAAGATTAAAAAAAATTTTTTTGATGGAAAAAATTGGATCAATATGAGACGTCAAGAGGCGGCAAACTTAAGTAATTACAAAAACACATAAACAGGCTGTATAAGTCATGAAAATTTTGAAATAAACTTTTAAATTTTATAAATTTCTTTTACCTTTTTTACTTTTAATTATTTTATTTTATTTTATTTTTCTATCTTTTCTATAAACCTAAGGATCTGGGGTGTTTTTTGAAAATTTTCTCTTCCATCCGTCTTTGGAAGCTGAAAATTAAGTATTTTTTTCTTTCTAACCTTCGACTCGGACACGGGATGACTAAATATTATATGTTGCTTTGACTAATCAAAAATATAATAAAAATAATTTAAAAATAAAGCTTTAAATTCAAATTCAATTTGGAGTAGAGGTAGAGGTCTCGCTTCATCTTCCAAAGGTCAGTGGTCCATTTCCCACCCAAAAGGACAAACTAGGTTATATTAGATACCAAATAATAAATATAGACGGCCTCAGATGCCCAAAAAGATTTTTAAAAAAAACATATTTTTGAGTTATTTATTATCTTTATAATTATATCCCTCCCCCCTCCTGGCCGAAAGTACTGACATTGTCAATATTGATAACCTTCAAAGCCAAGGGGCGTGGGTTCGGATCTCAGGCAGTCCGATGAAAATTTATTTAAATAAATATGTATGGATAATTTTTATCGTAATTAAAATAAATGTGTACCGTTTCAAGTCTAGATGGCCACAAATGTCGAAGACTAAAAAAAAAAATTTAATTTTAATGTTGTGTTGATATAAAATATAGGTGGTGTGTTTTGATGGGAATGTTATAAATTAGTATATGTTTTTTGGTATTTAGTGGTTCAATGATCGGTGCGGCATTTCTATTTCCGAAAATAAATATAGCCTTTTATTTAAAAAAAGGTTCCCCCATCACTGTTATAGGCTATTAATAAAGAATAAAATTTTTTTAATTTGGGTTTTCAGTTCATGGCATTCCTGGGAGATAGACAACACAAATAACAAGCGCGCTATGAAACACTAAATAACTTTTTATATTTCGAAAAAGGCTATATATAATAGATAAAAGTATATAAATAGTGAGTGCATTTTTTTCTTGGTGTGGTAGATATTTACTTAGATACCAGATTAGAATTATCAACTTTTTTTTACAAGCCATTATACAATATTTTTATCTATCTATATATTTTCATTCCCGCACGGCATTTCCTCTCTTTATCAATTTACGTTTTTACAATATCGTTTTCTTTTTCCCTCGCCTTATTATTCTCATAATGCGGAGGTTGGTAGAAGAAATTTAAACAACCGACCAAATAAAAGCAGTGAAAGAAAAAAATCGAAGAACCTCAGATGACTTGTAATTAACATCCAAATAAGCCTAAGCTCTTGAGAATGGAAACTTTTAATTTTTTATAAAATGAATTTTATATATATTTTTAGAAATAGTACGACTTCAAAGCGAAAGAATAAAACAAATCATGAAAAAACAAAGAAAAGAATTAAATTAAATATTATTTGAAAAATTGATTGATTAGTAATCAGTTTTTGATTCCGAAGTTTCATCACGCTAATAATTTTTTTCTTTAAAATTTTCTATCTATTTCATTAATGATATCAATAAATAATAATATTAATTATTTATATTATTTATATTCAGATATATATTTTTAAGACTTTTTCGACTTTATACTCTGTCCATATTTATTTAAATTAATTGCTATCCAAGATATAATTTGTTTTTTGGGATAATATCAAATTAGTGTATTAAGCCATATAGGAAAAATTTTACTAATGAAGAGGATTGATTTCGAGGTCAGATTATAGTTAAGTTGTTCATGTACTTAAACGCAGGGGTCAGAGTGGACTGAACTTTTCAAATATATTGTGTATCTCAATTAAAATTCGGCATTTCATATTTTATTAAATCCATTTATTTAGTTTTCATTGAAACATGCGAATGGATAAACGGAGAGACATGAATTCTATTTAATCCCTTTTTTTAAAATGAACGCTATCCAATTCTTAAAAATAATAGGACTTGTCTAACAATTTTTTTTTTTTTTCATAATCGATTTTATATATCTGCATTAAAATTTAATGCAAATGCGTGCTTTCAATGCGCCACTCTTTTAGTGTTTGCAAGAACAGATGCAACTAGTAGAAAATCATTACTAATTGCAAAATTTTCGCTATGGATCAATTAAAATAAATTGGCTTTTCGTCGGCGTTCGTTAAAAGAATAAAGCAATTGACAAATGAGTATTTTTAAAAGATAAATCCAGAAAAAAATCCAATTCTATTGGCTTTTTCTTTCTGGCTCTTAATAAAATTTTTAAAGAAGATCCTAGAGTAAATGGTATAATTATTGATTTTTAGTTGTGGATATAGTAAGCACTTGGTAATAGTAATAAATTAGCTATAATAACTTGTAATTTAGAAAATATAAGTTATAAAATATTGAAATTGCCAGCCAACTCTTAATGTTAGTTTCTTATTAGAAATCGTGAGGGGAAAATATACTTTTATGTTTTAGTAATTATAATTTAGTTTTTAACAGCGGCGTCGTTGCCGAAACCTGACATCAAAATAAAGTTGAAATTCTTTAGACATGCACATACAAAGCTTTTGAATTTAAATACTAATAACTTTCTTGAATTTATTAAAAAGAGCGTTAGGTGGAGAAATGGCAACCCACCGACCAATCAGGACGTTATGGTATCCATCCATGTTGCCAGATTTTCACAATTTACACAATTTACTAATTGCAAAATTGCAGATTTAATAAATAAAAAACTACGGTGGTTCTCTCCCGTTTCGAACACTGCCGTTATTGATGTACAATGCTGACAACACTTCAGTTGTCTTGCCTCTCCGTCGTGAGTCCAATACTAATGAAATTTTAAATAGAGTATAATGCTTGATGAGTAGGAGAAAGAGAACTGTAAAATAGTTAGTCTTGGCCCGGGAAACTCTTGGCAGGTCCTGGGTCCAGAGTGATCATTCACCCACGTCTTTTAGGACTCCCCGTAACGGGAATACACGTCAGATAAAATTTCGACACAGTTACATATGAGAAAAGGGCGCCAATATGTTACCTAGACCAGTGAACAATAATGAATGTTTTGCAAATATTTTAGAGCTTCGACAAATTGTGGTTGTTCAGATAATGTGGTTTTACTAGGTTGGATTCTCGCTTGTCTTTTCAGGAAAAGTCATCAATTAAGGTGAATAATTTTTGCCATAAATTAAACTTGAGTTACTTTGAACTCAATATTAAAAGTTAACTTATTTAATTTTCTTCATTAGTTTAAAAATACGATTTCATCATAACTCTTTACTTAAAATTTTAAATAAAGAATATTTTGCTGGAAGGTGAGAATTAATAAATAAAAAAACAAGCGAAATTAAAGATTTACAAATTTAATTCCTCAGAAATTAAAAGAAAATGGTAGATTAATGAATGTCTTTTTTAAAAAGAAAGTCTTCGAAGTTGAAGCTTTCTACACTACTACGGATTAATAATCTCAAATTGTTTTATAAGTTTATATCTACTTCTTGCCTTTTTGAGGGCGAAAGAGAATGCAAACAGGCTCGTGGCACAAACTGATGATTGATCAAAAGGTAAGTAAAAAGATTGGTATATAGGAAGCAGATTTAGCTAGGGTAACTCGTGGTCGCCATCCACGTATCAGATAAGAGTTATTTTTTTATAAAAATATTTTCCAAATTCCTAATATATCAAATTTTCATAATAGAAAAGAAGTATATATAGCATTTTTGTTATTTGCCTGAACCAACCAGATGTGGCGTGAGAAAAATTACGATCCATAAACTAATAAATCAAAAACAAAAAAACAAAGAAAAAAAAACTTGTTTTGTTTGGTTTAAAACCCTTTCATATTGAAATTTATTTCCTAGCTCTTTATTTTCAATGGAATTAATTTGATTACTTCCAGTTTACTAATTTTTTATTATAATTTTGTCATTTAAGTTTTTAATTAGAAATTTAAATTATTTTCTAAAATTTTAGCTCACTATATATGAAAGGAGTCAAAGGGAATTAATTTGATATACTCGAGTGATTTATTGATTATTTCTATTATATAGGTTTTTCTTTTTTTTTTTTTTCACAATTGGTTTTGGAGTTGCCTATATTTAGGCAAAAGGTAATTAACCGAGAGGATAAAGCAATTAATAATTCTGAGATGAAAGCAACCTAGGTTCAAATCCAACTCATTGCAAAAAATTCATAAACTCTATCAGTGATGCCTCCTCCTGGGGAAGGAAACAGGACCCTTCCCAGGTACATTCCCAAGAAAGTTACCCGGCGTAGAAATCTCAACATTCTTGTGTCCTTGACCCAAATGAATGAAGAGATATTTAAGTATATTTGAAATTACAAATCTGGAAATTTCTTAAAATTTCTTAATTAAAATTAAATTTGCTATATTTTATAAATTAGAAAAAAATTTTATTTGCATTCTAGAATACCCAAAATAAAATAAAATGAGGCTACCGGTACTAAGGTCTCAGGGGTGACTACACTCACACATAAGAGTACAAATTCAATTTTTCTACACAAAATAAAAAGTGGGAGAAAATTTTTTCTATATATAATTATTATCTTTGAAGTAGAGCGAATGTCATGAAGTATTTTTTTAAAATCTATTCGTTCATAAATAAAACATAAGATTAAAAATCAAACAAGGACTACATAAATTTGTAGTTTAAAGCAAAAGTTATATATATAATCTTCTCTGATCAGAATTAAATTAATGGAAAAACCTTACTGAAATCTGGGTTGATTAAGGTCGCTGATAAAAAAAATCATATAAAAGAAAACAAGTTATAAATATTCTGTTGTTGCCATTGGCTAGAAGGAGACTGGGAGGATGTCTATGCAAAATTTCATAAAAATAGCAAGGTTAAATTGTGTGAAATTAGAAAAATATCTCTATTTTAATGTAGTAAACCTGTTTTATGATAATTATTATTCATAACGATTCAGAGTATCATCTAAAAGAGAGATTTAAAAAAGTAGAACATTAGTCTATTGACTACTCAAGTGCCATCGAACTCAAACGACCCCTTTTTTTCTATTGATTCTTAGAACAATTTCATCGTCCCCGTTGGGAAACTTGGCTTATTATATTATAAAAAAAAGGGTATGTCTTATTGTTTAATTTTTTCCGGTTCCCTATAGTGACTGCAATGACTCTTACCTTCAATTCTGGGTTTGAAATTTTTAAGAATTTTAAAAATACGATATAAAAATGTTTATAAACCAGTAATTGTGAATGCATAAATATAAATTGATAAAATAGGTGACTATTTAAAAATTTGATCATAATCGTTTTCAAACCAGTCATCTTGAAAATTTTTCACTACTTACAATAAAAAAAATAAGAGTAAAATTTTTAAAGAAATTTTATTAATATAGATGTTTGATGTAAAATGAAAGGCAAAGCTTCAATTAAAAAAAAAAAAATTAATTTAATTTAAGCTTATGTTAAAAAATTAAAAAACCTGCAGGGCAGCGAGGCTCAATTTTGGTATTCTCTTTTGATTTTAAATGCTATTATTTATTTGTAATAATTTGATATCCGTAATCCACTTATATTTTTCTATTGCAATTAATTAATAAATGTATCTTGCGCCTTGAAGCTTTTCAATAAAATCAGCCAAGAGGAATATTATTATTTTATCTTTTAGTTTTTTTGTTTTTAGATTTCTCAAAATTCACTCTAACGTTTTTTATTAAAATTCATAAAACAAATAATTATTATTGAGGAGAAAAAAGTATTTTTTTTAATTTTATATGACCTTAGAACTGTATAATCCCCCCCCCCCCTGTTTAGAATTTTAAGAATCCCATATTGTTAAATCTCCAATTGGAATAATTAATCGAAAAATTAATCCAACCAAGCGCGAATTTATTTATCCTTTGGAATTTGAAAAAAATAAGATTTTTGTTTGAAAAATCTAATCAATTTGAACTACAAAAAATTTTGTTCCTCAAGTAAACACTTAAATAGATTTTTTATCAGTTATTTTTTTTTTTTATTGTAAAATATATATTTTGCGAATTACGAACTTTTAGTTGGAGTTTCTCTCGATGGCAATGTATGAACATGTTATTTTTTAATGAACATTTACATTTCCATTTCTATATTTTATTTTTTATTTTTTCTATTTGTTTTATGTAATGTAATTTAAAAATTTGTATTTGTGTTTAATTAATTAATTGGGCCTGTCTTGTGCCTCTAAGCAGGTCGTAAATAAATTTATTTATAATTATTTTATTTTGGAATATATACGTACATCATAGGAGTAGAGATGTATGTATAAATTTCAGACCATCAACTAAATTAAAATTTAAAAATGATTAACGAGAAAATTAATTAATTAATCAAACTAAAACAAAAAATCTCTAAAAATAAAAGCTAAAATAAAACTGTCCACAGGCCCGACCCAAAAATTCAGGTGTGACACACAATTTCCTTTTTCTTAGATAAGAGAAAGTTGTGTGATGTGCGGCCGTCACACCAGATTTTTTTGTTTTGTCCTATTAGAGAAAAATTGAGGTTTCGTCACAAGATATTTCAAAGCCAT